>MU225453.1:1264002-1284327 GCA_018584345.1 Thuja plicata | reverse complement strand
AACATTGTAACCTTAACAGGTACACTTTATTACTGTAGTAGTGGAGACTTTTGTGGGTGTCATCCCCACCCCAGTTTTACCTATTTGGGTTTCTGGGTTACCAAATTATTGTGTAATGTGTTACTTAGTTCATGGTGTGGATGCTATTTGAGATTACATCAGATTCATTTATGTATGAATGTGGATTAGCTTGTTTTAATTGTTTATATTTGAAGATCTGATTCACCCCCCTCTCAGTATCTTGCTTTTCCATTATTGTATTTCCAACAAATGCTGCCAACAAACATGCAACTTTTGCAAAAGGTTATACTTCATGACCTAGAATAGGAATTAGATTAATTCTCTAATCTATGCTGCAAAACACATTACACTTAAGTGCAGAAAACTAGAAAGGAATGATACAAAACACTCAGAAAGATGTATGAATAATGGGTACAAGCTTTATTATCTTCAAACTCTGTAACATTGTTACATGAGAAAGTACACAAAATGCCAAGGAATATGTGCATTCACTTGAACACAATCTGCATAAAACATGAATTGATGGCTACAAAATGCATGAAAAAGGTGCAAAGGAAAAAAAAATCTCACTAATCCACCTTCCTCCTAAATTATGAACCCCTAAAATTGAACAAGAGGCTTAGCTATATACTCTCTCATAGATAAATTCAAAAATCTAACCCCCTCTAAAAGGCCTCTAATCAACAAAACCTTAATTCTAAGGCATAATTGATGTCCTAAATCTAGCCCCTAATATTCGCATTTTAAAAATTACATCTCTTTACAAAAAACATGCCAACATATAACAATTACATCAAAACCCTAATAATACCCATATAGACTAACCTCCACCATACATAAAACCCTAAAGCATGACATATACCCAAAACATGCCAAACGCAACACCTTAACTAAGGTCAACATGGCCGAAGTCTATACAAAAAATATATCCTCCCATTGTGGCATGAGGTTGGGTTTTCATGGTAGTAGGTTGTGGCTATCGTGCACTACAGTCTGCGGAGGCATTAACTAAACTCTAACAGTGGACCTCAAATCTACCAAAACTTGGGCATATGCATTATTTTTGCATCTCATTTGTTTATCTTCATTTGGAAAGATGGTAGGATTTTGAAACCCTAATATTATGGCACCCCCATGATGAGATTGTGGCACTATTTTTTTGCTTCTCTACTATCACTCTTTGTTTGGATTGTCGATCTGGAATTCAACACTATGATGTGGTACTTGTGTTTTCATTCTCTGGTCTCTTCTCTAATCCTTGGGATGAAACAATAGCTTCATCTCTATGTTTTTTTTCCATCTCTGTCTGTGGCTAGTAATGTGCATCCATGGAGCTCAGGCTCCGACTGGCAGTGGGTACTATTGTGAAGTTTAAAAGAGCTTGGGATCTTCATGTTCATAGCACTCGAGTAAAAAGAACTCAGGCTCTCTCTCCTAAACCATGGGCTCTTTAAGATATGGATCTTTGAATGCCATAATTCATGGGGTTGTTTGTGCATGAAGTCCATGAAGCTCAAGCTTCATCTCCACTTCTCTACATGTAACTTACAAATGAGTTACTCTCTTCTTTATTTGGCATTTTCACTATGCCTTCATCATTGTATTTCATGATATTTGAACACTTGAGTTCACTCCAGTCAATTTACAATGATTTGTTGCTTCACTATGTTGATTACAATGATATTTGGGTCAGAACTCATTTTCCACATCAACACCACATGGCACCATGTATTTGCGGCCAAAAAATATTCTGGCCGAAACTGTTTCGACTGAAATAATTTTGGCTAGAACTACATAAATGGTCCTCAAGTGTGACATAGCTTCCTAGTTTTACCCTTCACTTTGTTGATCTCGGGCTGAAATTTAGTTATCTTTGTGGTTTTATCCATCTGTGGTTGCAACTATGAGTTTGCATCTTAAATCATGGAGCTCGGGCTCTAGCTAGAAGAGGTTATAAAGATAAATAGCTCAGGCTCTTACCATCTGGAGTTATTCCCACTTAATCTGGGGCTCAGGCTATGTCTAACACTAGAGTGTGTGGTTGAACTACAGTTGTTGAAAAGATTGTTGGAAAGCTACAATAGAAACAATTATTGTTTTTCCATTGATGTCAAACCTTAATTGGTGAGACTGTTGCTATCTATTTGAATACCATATCTATTGATTGATGAAGGAGATTTAACAAGAAGACCAAGTGAAATGGTTGAGTTATGGGAAATCACAAGGGTACTTGATTAGTTGGAACATTGGCAAAGTAATGTGTTGTTTATCTTTTGATGACAGTTTACTATAAATAGTTTGTGCTGAGTGAAGTCAGTGATGACCGAGCGTCAGTAAATTGTCAAGGAAAATAGTGATGATCGGGTGTCAGTAAATTGCCGAGGAAACATAGTGTTGGACGAGCAACAATATTTTGGTAATTGTTGATATTTGAGATCTCTGGTCGACTTAGTTTATTTTATTGGGATATGTAAACTTAAGTAAGGATAAGCTCGATTGGTCCACACTATTTAAATGCATGGGTAACTGTAATTAATGCATGGATCAAAGATTCAATTAGTGATTGCTTTGAAGAAATAAATTAAATGTAATGATAGAAAGATCTGTTGGATCTAACCTAACCTAAGATCTACGATCTTGATTAAGCGAAAAAAGATTTATCTAACCTTGATGAAGAGGTAAATGATAACCTCAAGGGGTTATTCATGAAGAATGTATTCATGCAAGAGAATTGCATAGTTAATTAACTGATTGGCATGATATAAGTAGAGAAGGCTGAGAAGAGAAGCAAAGAGCTACATAAGTGATTGCTTGATAGATTTCCAAGAAGATCTGAAGATTGAAATGAAGATGGAGACCACTCAGTGAATTAGCATTAGAACTGAATTGGATTTGGATTTGTAAAGTAATTTGTATGTATCAGATCACACCTGTTGAGTACTTTCTAACCATTGTATCAGTCAAAATCCTTTAACCAGGTTGACCTAATAGTCATTGTATAAATACTTTTAACAAGGTGACATTTAGGTGGAATGTATTAAGTCCTCTAACAAGGCCACTCTTGATAGGGTGATTAAACCCTTTAATGAGGTCACATTTAGCAATGTGTTTTGTAACCTTTAATAGGGTTGGCTCCTAACAGAGCTCACTTCAGAAGAGTGAAAATTTGATAGCATGTTATTGGTGGTTTTTCCCATATTGGGTTTCCACGTTAAATACTGGTGTCAACTTGTGTGATTATGTATGTTGTGTTTTACTTTTAAGTTTCTACAAGATGATTACATGTGAACAGTAAACTGCATATGTATGTTGTTATTTTATGTTATTGTTGCCAAGCAGATCTAAGTTTTTCAAATTGGTATAAAGTTTAAATGGAAACATCTAGACCTGAGAATAACTGATTCACCCCCCCCTCTCATTTATTCTAAATTTATTCTAACAATTGGTATCAGAGCTTTGGTCTCTTGAAATAGTTTGAAGATACTTGGAGAAAAAGATCAAGATGTATAAAAAGGAGGTGTCGAAGTTTAACACAGATAATTTCCCTGCATGGTAGAGTTTGATGAAATTGCATCTGGATGGTATTGGTGATGCTGCTAAGCACTATGTTGACCATTATTATGTAGTCCCCATTGCACATACCATAGCTGCACAGTTAAGAGAAAAGAAGGAGCACAATCAAGCAATGTTGGAGATTGCATCATCTCTAAACTATCATGAGTTTTAAGACATAAAGAATTGTACAACTACAAAGAAAATGTGGTATGTCCTTGTAACCATATATGGAGGTGATACAAATGTACTAAGAGCCAAATCTGAAAGCTTAAGAGGTAATTTTGATGAAATGAAAATGAAAGAAGGAGAAAATATAGTTTAATATTATGGTAGGATAAAGGAAGTTGCCAATGCTATTAGAGGAGCTAAGGGAACCATTGATGATAACACTATTATGAGAAAGGTACTAAGAACACTTCTTCCTATATATGCTATTAGAGTCTCTACAAGTCAAGAGTTAAGATGTACTCCTAATAATAATTTGACTTTGGAAGTTCTGGTAGGCAGACTTACTGCATTTGAGATGTCAAATTTTGACAACTACACTCCACAAGCTATTGAATCTGCATTCAGATCCCAATTGGTCCTTAACAAATCAAAGAAAGGAAAGAAATGTGTGAACAGTGATAGTGACACTATTGATGATGATCTAGAAGAACTTGAAGCACTTATGGCAAGAATAATATCTAGAGGAAAAGGAAAATTCAAAGGTAAACTTCCTATCATTTTTTTTTCATGTAACAAAGTTGGTCATATTGCTGCTAGATGCCCTAATAAGAATGACAAAGATGAAAGAAGGGACATCAATTACAAAGATAGAAAGGATGACTGTGACTTCAAAAAGTATAAGGATTACAAAGACAAAGGTAATAAATATTTCTATATAGCTAAAGAAGCTTCTGACAATGATTCTGACAAATCTAATGAAAATGATATAGAAGTTGTGTATGTTTCTGTGAAAGATGATTCTGATGATGATGAGAAAATTGCATTAATTTCTTGTATGAGTAAAGGTGATCATTGGATTAATGACAATGATTGTTCACATCACATGACTGGTCATAAAGATAAATTTGAGACACTAGATTAGTGTAATGGTGGTTATGTTAAATTTGGTAATGATGCACCATATCTTGTTAAAGGGAAAGGATCAATTAACTTGACTGAAAAGATTAGATGTGACAATCTATATTGGTTTGATGATCTTAATTATAATTTATTGAGTGCTACACTGTTGAATACTTTATGAAGGGGACTCCCCTTAATACCACAAATACACAATAGAAATAGAGAGAAATAGAAAAAATTTGCAAGAACAATTATTTTTCTTCTTATTGGCTCCACAAATTTGGAATTACAAACTTTAGAATTATAATATCAAAAGCCACATGGGCATCCCTTACAATAAACTATAGGACAAAGCCTCCAATAATCACCCCAAATTTCCCTAGAAAAGACTACGAGCCTTCGTTAAATAGGAAATTTTCCACCGCCTGATAAGGTTCCAAAAATCTAGCCATTAAGGCCGACTACCCTTAGCATTTAATTATTTTTCAATTTTATTACAAAAGGGTTGGCTTTAAATATTTACAAAATATGAGATTAGGTAGCCCAACTTCCGGAAGCCATAACTTTTGAACCGTAGCTCCAATTGGCTATTATAACCACTTTCTGGAAAGGGGAGATCACAATCTACAGTGGTTGACATGCGAAGCAACAGTTAGCTAGGGGTTTGACCATGATCCAGAGCCTCTAAGGTCCTAAAAATTGAGCTCAAAGGTTTCACACCCTAAAATCTCAATAGTAAATCCTTAATAACTTCGCAAATATAGATGCTATGGAAATCAAACTCAACTGGCATGCTTATATGACTAAGATGAACCTTCAATTGAAAAATTAGAACATTCCGAGTTCAAATGGCCAACTTACTAAAAATAGTAGCTTTTTACAAAATAGCCCTTGAATAGAAAACACATATTTTTGGGTGATGCAAGATTTCCCTTACACCCAAGATGCTCCTGCATTAGACACCCAGGGTAATTTGAGATGTGACCCTGTCACGTCTCAGGTGTGCAGAGAAAAAACAAGACGGTCAACCTCCTCCTTTGTCATCCATGATGAATCTTCTACAGGTCGTCCTCTCCATTTGACCAGATATTCTTCATACATACTATTCCTTGTGCTTCTACTAACATGAATATCTAGTATATCTTCAATTTCCTTGGTAGCTGAAGTAGTTTCTAAATACTCCACTGTGCTTCTGTGATCTCCCCTTCAACACCCCCTTCATGGTACTCTATCAAATCTACAATTTTAGATACTGGTGAAATGTTCAACCCAGTAGGCAATTCTACCTCATAAGCATTTCCTGAATCATGCTTCTTCAGTATCTTACATGGCCCAAACTTCTTCATTTTCAACTTTTTATATGTACCAACTGGAAATCACTCCTTTCGCAAATGAACCATGACTTCATCCCCAATCTAAAATTCTTTATGCATCCTTCTCTCATCTACCTTGGCTTTATACTGTGCATTCATCTTGGTAATGTGCTTCCTCTAACTCCTAGATACACTAACTCCTTCACAAAACTGCACTTCTTCAAATTAATCAACAATTTTTCTTCCCTCAACTTCTCCAAAACCCTACGAATATGCATTAGATGCTCCTCCAATGTCTTACTAAAGATCAAAATATCATCTAGGTAAATAATGACAAACTTACCCAGAAATTCTTTCAAGACCTCATTCATGAGCCGCATGACAGTGCTTGGTGCATTGGTTAGCCCAAAGGGCATGACCAACCTCTCAAAAAGTCCCTCCTTTATTTTGAAGGTAGTCTTCCATTCATCTCCTTCTCTGATCCAAATCTGGTGATATCCACTCTTCAGATCTATCTTTGGGAAGTACACAGCTCCACTCAAACAGTCCATAATATCATCCATCCGTGGCAATAGAAATTTGTACTTTATTGTGATCTTGTTGATAGCCCTAGAATCTGTGCACATCCTCCATTATCCATTCTTCTTTGGTCCTAATACTATTGGTACAACACATGGACTTAGGCTCTCATGAATCAAACCCTTCTGCAACAACTCCTACACTTGTCTGTTCAATTCTTCACTTTCTATTGGTGTCATTCTATGTGTTGCCTTATTTGGCAAAATGGCTCCTGGGATCAAGTCCATCTGATGACTGATCTTCCTTACTGGTGGTAATCCATCAGGCACATTATTGGATACAATATCCTGAAACTCGTTCAATAGATCTACAAGTTATACAGGCACATCTTCTACTTCCTCCTTACTAGCTTTTGGAATTAAAGCAAAACACATATGCTCATGCCTCATACCCTGTAGGAATTTTCTTCCATCAACAAAAGTTATTCTTTCATTACTACATACCTTTTCTTCTGCATTGTTCAATGGTTTTAGCTTATGTCATACTGCATCCTTTGTCACGAAATATGTATTTGCATGGCTATCATGTATAGCATGCCTATCAAACTTCCACGACCTTCCTAGCAACATATGACAAGCATCCATAGGTATGATATCACATAGTATCTCATCATAGTACCTTCCAATCTTGAACTTTACTAGGCACTATTCATTAACCATGACCTTATGGTCATCCTACACCTAGGTGATCTGGTATGGATGTGGGTGTTTCTACCTCTTGAGCTTCAAATTTGTGACCATCTCTTCTGACACCAGATTATCAGTACTTCCACTATCAATAATCACATCACAACACTTATTCTCACACTTGCACCTAGTGCGAAACAAGCTCCTCCTTTTCTCAGGTTCATTTTCACCACTCATCAGGACTCTTCTATTAACTAGAACTTCTCCTCCTTCATCATCTTTAGAAAGAGATGATTTTTCATCTTCATCCACATGTGTGACTCTATCCTGGTCATCATTTCTCCTATCTGACCTTCTTTGGTGTCAAGGACATTCATATGCCCTATAACATTGTTCTCCACAATGAAAACATATTCCACGGAAGCCTCCTCTTCTTGATCCTTGTCCTCATCCTCGTCCTCTTTGATCTCTATTATTTTGATTGAAATTATTTTCCATCTAACCTTGACTACTACTGGCCTCATCCTTCCTTCTCTAATCTTGATTTTAGCCTCCATAAGATCGTCCACCAGATCTTCCACCATGACCTCTTCTGCTTTGCCTGCTTCAAAACTTCTTGTTCAAATTTTCCTCTACATTTAGGGAAAACTAGTAGGCCTCTTCAATACTGTTCATTTAGATCAGGTTCAACTCCTCCTAAATTCTTGGCCTCAACCCATTAAGGTAATGGGAAAATTTCTCCTTGTCAGCTTTCGCATGGCATGTTCTGATGAGGATTCGATATAATTCCTGTATATACTCCTGGCTAGATTTCCCTGCTTGCTTCAAACCTTGAATTTTCTTTACTAGAATGAGCTCATAATCAACAGGAATAAACTGTCACTTCAATTTATCCACCATCTGATCCCATCTTGTGATTTTCTCATTTCCTCTTCTATTTTTCTCTAATTGAATCTCCTACCACCAGATCTTCGCATGACCCTTCAGTTGGGCCTTAACAAATTTTACCCTATTAGGATTTTCAATATCTTCATACTCCAAATATTCTTCTATTTCAATTATGCAGTCGATCAACTCTTTTGGGTTAATATTTCCCAAAAATGTGGGAACCTCAAGCTTAGGTCTTTTCCCGATCTTGGAAATGGCCCAGAAAAGCCTTTCCTCCTCTTGGTTCATAATTTTGCCTTCGCCATCCTGATCAAAATGTCCTTCTACTTCATCTTCATCCTCACTTTACTCTCTTATGGCAAGATTCATGCCTCTACAAATCTCTTCCTGCAATGCTTGTACTTGTCTCTAGAGGGCTCTAACCTTAGGTGGCACACCTTTGGCTCTTCTTCCATGCTCCCTTCGTGGAGGCATTTTTGTACTTATCACTGAAACCCTAATCACGGTCCTACTACAAACTGCCTCATAGTTAGCGATCTTTCTACACACTCAGGAACTTCACACTCTGATACCACTTGATGAAGGGGACTCCTCTTAATACCACAAATACACAATAGAAAAAAAGAGAAAAAACACAAATTTGCAAGAACAAAAAATTAGCTTCTTATTGGCTCCACAAATGTGGAATTACAAACTTTAGAATTACAATATCAAAAGCCACATGGGCATCCCTTACAATAAACTATAGGACAAAGCCTCCAATAAACACCCTGAACTACCCTAGAAAAGACTATGAGCCTTCCTTAAATAGGATATTTTCCACCACTTGAGAAGGTTCCAGAAATCTAGCCATTAAGGTTGACTACCCTTAGAATTTAATTATTTTTCACTTTTATTACAAAAGAGTCAGCTTTAAATATTTACAAAATATGAGATTAGGTAGCCCAACTTTCGGAAGCCATAACTTTTGAACCATAGCTTCGATTGGCTATTATCACCACTTTCCAGAAAGGGGAGATCACGATCTACAGTGGCTGACACGTGAAGCACCAATTAGCCAGGGTTTTGACCCTGATATGGAGCCTCTAAGGTCCTAAAGATTGATCTCAAAGGTTTTGCAACCTAAAATCTCAATAGTAAATTGTTAATAACTTTGCCAATATAGATGCTCTGGCAATGAAACTCAACTGGCATACTTATATGACTAAGATGAACCTTCACTTGAAAAATTAGAACATTCTGAGTTCAAATCGCCAACTTACTAAAAATAGAAAGTTTCCAAAAATAGAAGCTTTGTATAAAATAGTCCTTATTGAATAGAAAACACATATTTTTGGGTGATGCAAGATTGCCCTTACACCCAGGATACTCCTGCATCAGACACCTAGGGTAATTTGAGAAGTGACCCTATCACATCTCAGGTGTGCACAGGAAAACCAAGATGGTCAACCTCCTCCTTTGTTAGCCATGATGAATCTTATATAGGTTGTCCTGTCCATTTGACCAAATATTCTTCATATGTCCTATACCTTGTGCTTCTACCAACATGACTATCCAGTATATCCTCAATCTCCTTGGTAGCTGAAGTAGTTGCCAAAATACTCCATTGTGCTTCTGTGATCTCACCTTCAACATCCCCTTCATGATACTCTGTCAAATCTGCAATGTTAAATACTAGTGAAATGTTGAACTTAGTAGGCAATTCTACCTCATAAGCATTTCTTGAATCATGCTTCTTCAGTATCTTACATGACCCAAACTTCTTCATTTTCAACTTGTTATATGTACCAACTAGAGATTCCTCCTTCCGCAATTGAACCATGACTTCATCCCCAATCTGAAATTATTTATGCCTCCTTCTCTCATCTACCTTGGCTTTATACTATGCATTCATCTTGGTAATGTGCTTCCTCACCTCCTCATGGATGTTCTTCAAATGTTCTGCAAAATCCTTAGCTTCAGCACTACTTATCTCTCCTTTGTCTATCTTCCTCAACTCTGAAGCATTTCTGGGACTAATTCCAAATATAATCTAGAATGGTTATTTACCAGTGCTCCTATTGACAGAATTATTGTATCCAAATTGTGCCTGTGGTAAATTCAAATCCCAGCCTATTGTCTTATCTCCAACAAAACATCTCAGCAAATTCCCCAAACTCCTATTCACCACCTCTATCTATCCATCAAATTTTGGATGATGTGATGAGCTGAACTTCAAGCCTGTCTTCAACTACTTCCACAATGTGCGCCAGAAATATTCAACAAACTTAGTGTCTCGATATGAAACTATACTCTTTGGCAGACCATGTAGTCTCACCACTTCTTTGAAAAATAATTCAGCCACATGAATAGCATCATTAGTCTTCTTATAGGGAATGAAATGTGACATCTTTGAAAACATGTCAACCATGAAAAAAATTAAATCATGTCCCCGCTGAGTCCTTGGTAAACCAAGAACAAAGTCCATATTGATATCCTCCCAGAGCTTTTCTGATATAGGCAATGGCTAATACAATAGTGTATTCTACTTTGCTCCTTTTTCCATTTGACATACTCTACAACTCTGTACAAACTTCTTGACATCTTGCTACAACTGTGGCCAATGATAATTCTCGCTAACTAGAGAAAGGGTTTTATCTCGACCAAAATGTCCAACCAATCCTCTTCTATACTTCTCCTTGATGAGATTCTCCCTAATTGAACTTCATGGAATGCACAACTGAATCCCTTTGAATAACATTCCATCCTAAATGATGAAATCCAACCACTTCATTCTATCTAGAGTAACAGGTTATGTACAAGCTTTCCAAGCTTCACCAAAACATCCTCTGGATACAAAATCTTGAGTTCCTTGAACCCAACCACCTTGATCTGCATCTCTGTTAGCAAAAGTTTCCTTATGCTAAGAGCATCTACAACTATGTTAGACTTTACACTCCTGTGTTTCAAGACAAATGTATAACTCTCCAAAAATTCAACCCATTTCAAATGTCTTTGATTCAACTTTCCTTGACTATTCAAATATTACAAAGCTTGATGATTAGTATACAAATAAAACTCCTTAGGAAGAATATAGTGTCTCCACATCTTCAATGCTTGAATTATAGCATAAAATTCCTAATCACAAATAGAATATTTTCTCTTGGCATCATTTAACTTCTCACTAAAATATGCAACAAGTTTACCTCCTTGGCTCAAAATAGCTCCTATTCTAGTACCACTAGCATCACAGTCTACTTGAAACACCTTATTAAAATTAGGAAATGCTAAAACAATTTGTTCTCTGACTTTTTGTTTTAACAGTTCAAAACTCTTCTCAACCCCTTTAGTCCACTTAAACTCTTTCCTATGCCCTCTCATTGTTTTAGTCAAGGGACCACAAATACTGCTAAAACTTCTGATAAATTTTTGTAAAAGCTAGCCAAACCATGAAATGACCTTACCTCAGTAGCACTCCTTGGAGTAGGCTATTCTAGGATAGCCTTCACTTTCTCTGGTTCCAATTTTAGTCCTTCTGCTGAAACTACAAATCCCAGATACACTAACTCCTTCACAAAACCACACTTCTTTAAATTAATCAACAATCTTTCTTCCCTCAACTTCTCCAAACCCCTATGAATATGCATTAGGTTCTCCTCTAATGTCTCACTAAAGATCAAAATATCATCTAGGTAAACAATGACAAACTTACCCAAAAATTCTTTCAAGACCTCATTCATGAGCCGCATGAAAGTGCTTGGTACATTGGTTAGCCTAAAGGGCATGATCAACCACTCAAAAATTTCATCCTTTGTTTTCAAGAAAGTCTTCCATTCATCTCCTTCTTTGATCTAAATTTGGTGATATCCACTCTTCAGATCTATCTTTGAGAAGTACACAGCTCCACTCAAACAGTCCATAATATCATCCATTCGCGGTAATGGAAATTTGTACTTGATTGTGATCTTGTTGATAGCCCTAGAATCTGTGCACATCCTCCATTCTCCATTCTTTGGTACTAATACTTCTTGTACAACACATGGACTCAAGCTCTCATGAATCAAACCCTTCTGCAACAACTCCTGCACTTGTCTGTTCAATTCTTCACTTTCTGCCGGTGTTATTCTATGTGCTGTCTTAATTGGCAAACTGGCTCCTGGGATCAAGTCCATCTGATGACTGATCTTCCTTACTAGTGGTAATCCATCAGGCACATTATCAGATATAATATCCTAATACTCATTTAATAGATCTACGACTTCTATAGGCACATCTTCTACTTCCTCCTTACTAGCTTTCAAAATTAATGCAAAACACATATGCTCATGTTTCATACCCTCTAGGAATTTTCTTCCATAGACAAAAGTTATTCTTGCATTACTACATACCTTTACTTCTGTATTGTTCAATGGTTTTAGCTTATATCAAACTCCATCCTTTGTCAGGGAATATTTATTTCCATAGCCATCATGTAAAGCATGCCTATCAAACTTCCATGGCCTTCCCAACAACATATGACAAGAATCCATAGGTATGATATCACATAGTATCTCATCATAGTACCTTCCAATATTGAAATTTACTAGGCACTGTTCATTAACCATGACCTTGTGGTCATCCTGCACCTAGGCGATCTGGTATGGATGTGGGTGTTTCTACCTCTTGAGCTTCAACTTTGTGACCATCTCTTCTAACACCAGATTGTTAGTACTTCCACTATCAATAATCACATCACAACACTTATTCTCACACTTGCACCTAGTGCAAAATAAGCTCCTCCTTTGCTCAGGTTCATTTTCACCACTCAGCAGTACTCTTCTATTAACTAGAACTTCTCCTCCTTCAGCATCTTTAGAATGAGATGATTTTTCATCTTCATCAACATGTGCGACTCTATCCTAGCCAGCATTTCTCCTATCTGCCCTTCCTTGGCATCGAGGACATTCATATGCCCTATGACCTTCTTCTCCACAATGAAAACATGTTCCACAGAAGCGTCCTCTTCCTGATCCTTGTCCTCGTCCTCTTCCTCTTTGATCTCTATTATTTTGATTGAAATTATTTCCCCTCTGACCTTGACTACTATTGGCCTCATCCTTATTTTTTTGATCTTCATTTTGTCCTCCATAAGATCGTCCACAAGATCTTCCACCACGACCTCCTCCGCTTTGCCTGCTTTGGAACTTCTTGTTAAACTTTTCCTCTACCTTTAGGGAAAACTGGTAGGCCTCTTCAATACTATTAATTCAAATCAGATTCAACTCCTCCTGAATGCTTGGCCTCAACCAATTAAGGTAACATGCAACTTTCTCCTTGTTAGCTTCCGCATGGCCTATTCTAATGAGGATTTGATAGAACTCCTCTGTATACTCCTGGACAGATTTCCCTGCTTTCTTCAAACCTTGCATTTTATTTAGTAGATCGACCTCATCATCAACAAGAATGAACTATTGCTTCAATTTATCCACCATTCGATCCCATCTTGTGATTTTATCCTTTCCTCTTCTATTTCGCTCCAACTGAATCTCTGGCCACTAGATCTTCGCATGACCCTTCAGTCGAGCCTTCTCAAATTTTACCCTATCAAGGTCCTCAATATCTTCATACTCAAAATATTCTTCTATTTCATTGATCCAGTCGATCAACTCTTCTGGGTTAATATTTCCCAAAAATGTGGGAACCTCAAGCTTAGGTCTTTTCCCGATCTTGAAAATGGCTAGGAAAAGCCTTTCCTCCTCTTGGTTTAGTATTTTGCCTTCGCATTCCTGATCAAAATCTCCTTCTACTTTGGCTTCATCCTCACTTTCCTCTCTTAAGGAAAGATTCATGCCTTTTTGAATCTCTTTCTACAATGCTTGTACTTGTCTATGGAGGGTTCTAACCTCAGGTGGCACACCTCCGGCTCTTTCGCCATGCTCCCTTCATGGAGGCATTTTTTTACTTATTGCTGAAACCCTAACCACGATACTGGTGCAAACTGCCTCACAGTCAAAAATTTGTCTACACACTCAAGAAATTCTTTCTCTGATAGAACTTTATTAAGGGGACTCCCCTTAATACCACAAATACATAATAGAAACAAAGAGAAACAACACAAATTTGTAAGAACAGAAAATTGGCTTCTTATTGGCTCAACAAATATGGAATTACAAACTTCAGAATTACAATATCAAAAGCCACATGGGCATCCCTTACAATAAACTATAGGACAAAGCCTCCAATAACCACCCCGAACTACCCTAGAAAAGACTACATGACTTCCTTAAATAGGCAATTTCCCACCGCCCGAGAAGGTTCCATAAATCTAGCCATTAAGGTCGACTACCCTTAGCATTTAATTATTTTTCACTTTTATTACAAAAGGGTCAGCTTTGAATATTTACAAAATATGAGATTAGGTAGCCCAACTTCTGGAAGCCATAACTTTTGAACCGTAGCTCCAATTGGCTATTATAACCACTTTTGGAAAGGGGAGATCGCGATCTACAGCGGCTGACACATGAAGCACAAGTCAGCCGGGGGTTCGACCATGATCCAGAGCATCTAAGGTCCTAAAAATTGAGCTCAAAGGTTTTGCACTCTAAAATCTCAACAGTAAATCCTTAATAACTTTCCAATATAGATGCTATGGAAATGAAACTCAACTAGCATGCTTATATAACTAGGATGAACCTTCACCTGAAAAATTAAAACATTCCAAGTTCAAATGGCCAACTTACTAAAAATATCAAGTTTCCAAAAATAGTAGCTTTGTACAAAAAAGCCCTTATTGAATAGAAAACACATATTTTTGGGTGATGCAAGATTTCCCTTACACCCAGGATGCTCCTGCATTAGACACCCAAGGTAATTTGAGAAGTGACCCTATTGCATCTCAGGTGTGCAGAGGAAAACCAAGATGGTCAACCTCCTCCTTTGTCAACCATGATGAATCTTCTACAGGTCATCCTATCCATTTGACTAGATATTCTTCATACGTCCTATTCCTTGTGCTTCTATTAACATGACTATCTAGTGTATCTTCAATCTCCTTGGTAGCTGAAGTAGTTGCCAGAATATTCCACTATGCTTCTGTGATGTCACCTTCAACACCCCCTTCATGGTACTCTATCAAATCTGTAATTTTAAATACTAGTGAAATGTTCAACTCAGTAGGCAATTCTACTTCATAAGCATTTCTTGAATCATGCTTCTTCAGTATCTTACATTTCCCAAACTTCTTCATTTTCAACTTGTTATATGTACCAACTGGAAATTTCTCCTTCCACAAATGAACCATGACTTCATCCCCAATCTAAAATTATTTATACCTCCTCTCATTTTCCTTGGCTTTATAGTGTGCATTTATCTTGGTAATGTGCTTCCTCACCTCCTCATGGATGTTCTTCAAATGTTCGGCAAAATCCTCAACTTCAGCACTACTTATCTCTCCTTTGTCTATCTTCCTCAACTCTGAAGCATTTCTAGGACTGCTTCCAAAGATAATCTGGAATGGTGATTTACCAGTGCTTCTATTGACAGAATTATTGTATGCAAATTCTGCCTATGGTAAAATCAAATCCTAGCCTGTTGGCTTATCTCCAACCAAACATCTCAGCAAATTCCCCAAAATCCTATTCTCCACCTTTGTCTTTCCATCAATTTGTGGATGATGTGATGAGATAAACTCCAAGTCTGTCTTCAACTTCTTCCACAATGTGCACCAGAAATATCCAACAAACTTAGTGTCTTGATCTAAAACTATACTCTTTTGAAAACCATGTAGTCTCACCACTTCTTTGAAAAATAATTCAGCCACATGAATTGCATCATTAGTCTTCTTACAGGGAATAAAATGTCCCATCTTGGTGTAGGAGCACACCTAACTCAAACCCCTAGCTCATTATTTCTATCATGTACTGACTCTAGCCAAGTCAGGAGAGTGTGTGTGGACCTTAGAAGGTCATTTTTTTCCCCTAAGATGGATATGACTAGGTCAATCCATGTCTAGATAGGTTTCTTAGTTGGTTTCCTTTAGTTGTGTGTGTGTGTGAGGTAGTTGGTAAGCCTCTAGAAATCCAACCAAGGCATCAGGAACTTTGGCTAAGCTGCTTGAGATCACTGGCACTCAACATACACTGGTGCCTAGCAACTCGGCCTACATTGCCTAGCAACTTGGCCTACATTTGTGCCTAGCAACTTGGCCTACATTGCCTAGAAACTCGGCCTACATTTGTGCCTATAAACTCGGCCTACATTGCCTAGCAACTTGGCCTACATTTGTGCCTAGCAACTTGGCCTACATTGTCTAGCAACTCGGCCTACATTTGTGCCTAGCATCTCGGCCTACATTTGTGCCTAGAAACTCGGCCTAAATTTGCGCCTAGAAGCTCGGCCTACATTTGTGCCTAGTAACTCAGCCTCAGTTGTAACGGCCCATAAAAAGCGGACCTTTTATTTTATGGACAGTATGGTTAATGTAACAGTTCCTGAAGAGATTCTTACGAAGGAGTGGACCGTTAGGGTTATTTCCTATGAGAGGATGGTTACTAATAACATCTAGAGCATTCATTTCATAGATCTAGAGAGAGTAGAGATTAAAGAAAAGAGAAGCTATAGGAAATCACAGAGTTGCAGATTATTGTAATATTTTGTTTTGTTTCTAGTAATGAGAAGTTGCAAATAGTGTGTTTAGTGGATATCAAACTTCTTTGTTCATTTTTCATGCAAGTAGATTAGTTACTTTATTTTCTATTTTGTAAGTTTTTAGTTCTTCACCCCTTCTGGGTTGTAAGCAGTAATGGCCCCTCGAGATTCCTAAATCCATGGTGAGAATCATGTGTTGGGATGGAACTCGAGAGAAGCCCTTGTACATAGTTTCATTTTTTTTTTGGTAGGAGTAGCAACAAGTGTGAATCTGGAGATCTTACACTAGGCGAGCTTGGAAATAGTCTAGCTAGGGAAGAGAATGAGAGCAATGTTCTAAAAATATTGGTTGAATGAATCTATTTGTGTAGGTTCAGTAAGGAGGAGATAAAAAGCACTTCGATGGGGACTGATTCTTGAAGAGGAGGTGAAGTTGAGAGCGACTTACCTTAGTTTAGGGTTGTGAACACCCTAAGGGATCTAGGAGAAAGATCTCAGAATAGAGCCAAGCTAGTTATGTAGAAGCAACAAGTGTTCTGTCCACATCAGATTGGTATCAGAGCCCTAAATGATTTGGGCATGTGTTGTTTGGATGTTATATGCAAAAACTTCTGTTAAATCATCCAAAATGGTGACCAATGTGGAACTCGCAAAAGATGTTGAAGAACAAAAGGAGAATAGACTCCTAAAGGAATAGTTAGCTAAAATGGTGACTAAGTTGGAAGAAGTATAGCTTAGGACTGTAGCAGTCAGTGAACAAATGAGAGAAGCTGATGGAAAGGGTAAAGCACTGGCAGAGGAAGACATTATTCCAGAGATAGACCCTGTGCTTCAAGAAGATCCATTCTTGAAAGCATTGAAGGTAATGAGTGGTAAGTCCTTAGAAGGTGTGCCTCTATTTAGTGGAAAGATGGAACCAGAATTAATCATGGAATGGATAGAAGGTCTTTAAAATCACTTTGATTGTAATAATGTGACCGAAGCTTAGAAAGTAAGAATAGCCAAGACAAGGTTGAGAGGAACTGCTCTCACTTGGTGGAAGTTTGTCCAAGATGAGAGGGCAAAAGAAGGAAAGAACCCCATAACCAGTTGGAAAGGTATAGTGGCCAAGATGAAGGAAAATTATCTTCCTGATGATTATGAAGTGCAGTTGCACAAAAGAAGATAAAATCTGAGAGCACAAAAGAAGATAAAATCTGAGACAAAAATATTTAGAAGTCAGTTCCTACACCAAAGAATTTCACAAACTATGCTTAAGGTCGCATGTGATGGAAGAAGAAAGCCTGAAAGTGGCTAGGTACTTGAATGGACTCAAGTGGAGTATCCAAGAGGAAATTAGTCTCTTAAACCCCAAGACTATACACCAATGTTACCAGATAGCCCTCAAGGTGGAGGAAAAATTCAAGAAAAAGCAAGATTCAAATAGCAGAGGAAGAGGAAGAGACAGCAGAGGTCATAGAGGAGGATATGGAGGAAGAAATTAGAATGAGTCCAAACTCACTAAGAATCAAGGAGAATCTAGTAGCACAAGAGGTGGTTGTAACCATGGAAGAGGTTCAAATAATAGTTCAAGAGGAAGAACTAATAACCAAGGCGGAGGATCTTACTTCTCTTCAATGAAGTGTTACAACTATCAGCAATTTGGACATCCTGCATATCGGTGTCTTGAGAAAGGATCTACTTCTCAAGGAGGTGGAAAAAGGGTTAATTATGTCCAAGAAGAATCAAGTTGCAGAAGCAAGCCATCTAAGGTACCATTAGAATCAAAAGAAGGTGAGAACCTCATGATTAGGAGGACCTTAATCAGAGAGCCAATCAAAGAAGAACCAAACCAAAGGAGAGCACTCTTTAGAGTGAAGTGCAAGATTACAGGAAAGGTGTGTAGAGTCATTATTTTTTTAGGCTCAACTAATAATATCATTAGTGAAGAAGCAGCCAACAAGTTAAATTTGAAAATTATTCCACATGAAAACCCATACAAGGTTACAAGGCTCAACAAAGGATAGCATGTGTTTGTAGCAAAAAAAGCATGGGTATAATTCACCATTGGCAAGTATAAAGACAAATTTCTATGTGACATTCTTCCCATGGATGCATGCCACCTTCTACTTGGAAGGCCATGACAATTTGATAGCCAAGCCATGCATGATGGAACCAAGAATGCATACTCATTCAAGAAGGATGGAGTGACTTTCAAAATTCAGTCCTTAATAGAAGAAGGAGAGATGAAGACATCAAGTCCAAGTGTGCTCATGGTTGGTGAGGAGTTCTTGAAGACTCTAGAAGAAGGAGAAGGATTTGGTTTTTCTTTAGTATTGAAGCCAAAAGATGAAGTTGTTGTCAAGAAATTAGAGATACCAAATGAGGTAAAAGAAGTACTTGAAGAGTATAGAGATATTGTGAATGATGGCCAGCCCACTCCCCTACCTCCAAAAAGACTTGTTAGTCACAAGATTGATGTCATACCAGGAGCTACCTTACCCAACAAACCTGCCTATAAGATGACCCCTCAACAAAATAAGGAAATATCCAAGCAAATCAGAGAGTTATTAGACCAAGGCCTAATTAGAAAGAGCATAAGTTCATGTGCAGTCCCTATTGTTTTAGCACCTAAGAAAGGAGGATCTTGGAGAATTTGTACTGATTCTAGAGCCATAAAGAGAATCACCATTAGGTATAGGTTTCCAATACCCAGAATTGAAGACCTAATGGATTGTTTAGGGGAGGCAAAGTACTTCAGCAAGATTGATCTTAAGAGTGGTTACCACCAAATCAAAATTAATGAAGGAGATGAATGGAAGACAACCTTCAAAACTATAGAAGGTTTGTATGAATGGCTTGTAATGCCATTTGGTTTTTCTAATGCTCCCTCAACTTTTATGAGGTTGATGAATGAGGTATTAGTAGAATACATTGGTAAATTTGTTGTTGTCTACCTAGATGACATTTTAGTTTTTAGCAGAACTAAGGAGGAGCATATTAGGCATTTGAAAATTGTTTTCAAGAAATTGCATGATGAAAAGAAAATGATCAATTTGGAGAAGTGTGACTTCAGGAAGCAGGAGCTTGTATATCTCAGTTTTGTTTTGTCACAGGGTAACCTCAAAATGGACCAAGAAAAGGTGGATGCCATTCTAAGTTGGCCTACTCCCAAGGTGGCTACTGAGGTGAGAATTTTCCATGGTTTAGCTCAATATTACAAAAATTTCATTAGACATTTCACGGGGATTTGTGCACCTATGTTAGACACCATTAGAGGTGGGATGAAGACAAAGTTTCAATGGACACCACAAGAAGAAAAAGGGTTTGAAACACTCAAGGAAAAGATATCAGAGTTGCCTACTCTAGTTCTTCCAAGATTTGATAAGCTTTTTATAGTAGAATGTGATGCAAGTAATGTGGCCATTGGGGCTGTCATAAGCCAAGAAGGAAGACCAGTAGCTTTCCATAGCGAGAAGCTAAATGTGTTAGAAATTAATCTTTACTTGCATTATGTATGTAGGAGATTCCTATGGAATCCCTACACCTATTTTGTCCTCTTGTCAGGATAATTTATTTTATGTATCCTTTATTATCCCTTGGTTGTATTATTTAATTGGGATAAACCAAGGTATCCCTTAGATTCCTCCTTAAGAGGAAATAACACAAGTGGCACACACTTTATGAAATGT
>MU225453.1:1247759-1259182 GCA_018584345.1 Thuja plicata | reverse complement strand
CAAGGTATCCCTTAGATTCCTCCTTAAGAGGAAATAACACAAGTGGCACACACTTTATGAAATGTGGCATACATAGATATGGGAGTTACCATGAAACTCCTTTCACACATCTCTATTAAAGAGATGTATCTTCTTCTCTCCTAAGACTAATGAGGTTTCTTCCTCTTCTCAAATATTGTATGAGCAATTCGCTCTCTCTTTCTCTCTCTCCTCTTCTTAGGCTTTTCATGCCTCATTCATAATATCACAAGGGGTTTTCTTTGCTTTCCCCTTTCAAATATCTTGCCTTCTTGTGTTGAATCTTGGAGATTTCTCTCTCCTTGTTTATGGTAATATTTATTTTATGCATTCATTCGCTTAGATTCTTTCCTGGTATTGTTCATTTTTTTACATATTTTTTTCCATTTCTAACAAAATGATGCAAATAAGAAGTACTCTTCTTATGACTTAGAGTTGTATTCTCTAGTCCAAGCACTCAAGAAGTTGAGGCACTACTTGCTACCAAAGGAGTTCATAGTATACACTAATAACCAAGCTCTTAGCTTCCTTAACTCTCAAGACAAACTCAGCAGCAAACACATGAAGTGGGTGAGTATCTACAAGCCTACACTTTCAATATCAAGCATAAAAAGGGAGTACAAAACAAGGTTTCTGATGCATTGAGTAGAAGGATTCTCACAATACAATAATTATAGCTACAAATCATAGGTATTGATAGATTCAAAGACCTATATGCTGAAGATGAAGATTTTGCTCAAATCTACAAGGTATGCAAGGAGTTTAAAAATAACTTTCATGGTGAGTTTTCTGAATATACTTTGTAGAATGATTTTCTATTTAAAGGAGGTCAGCCTTGTGTTCCTAAAGGGTCTATGAGAAATAATTTGATCCAAGAAAAAAATAATGGAGCACTTAGTGGTCATTTTGGAGATGATAAGACTCAAGAGCTAGTCACTAGGTTCTATTTTTGGCCTAGAATGAATAAAGATGTTAGATAGTATGTTGAGAGTTGTGTAGTATGTCAAAAAGAAAAGGGCACATCTTCTAATGTAGGTATTTACCAGCCACTTCCAATCCCAACCAGACCATGGGAATGCATAAGCATGGATTTTGTAGTTGGTTTTCCAAGAACAAGGCAGGGATATGACAGTATTTTTGTTGTAGTGGACAGATTTAGTAAGATGGCACATTTTATACCTTGATAGACTATTCATGATGCTTGTAAAATTGCTTAGATATTTTTCAATGGATTGGTGAGGATACATGGACTCCCACTCAGTATTGTTTCAGATAGAGATAGGAAATTCATGAAACATTTTTGGAAGACCTTATGGCAAAAGTTGGGCACTAACTTGTCTTTTGGATCTGCATATCATCCACAGATAGACGGCCAAATAGAGGTGGTCAATTGGATTCTTGGTAACTTACTGAGATGCCTCACAAAGGAGTATGGTCAAGCATGGGACCAACTCATTGGAAAATATGAATATTCCTACAATGATACAGTGAACAGATCAACTGGTAAGAGTCCTTTTGAAATTGTTAACGGCTTTCACCCAAGAGGGATTTTTGAGCTTAGAGAACTGAAGGAAGGAATGAATGGTAGTGGATATGCTGAGGACTTTTCTCATTTGATGAGGGAAGTACATGAAAGTATGAGAAATAACTTGATTGAGAATGCTGAAAAGGTAAAGCAAAAGGTGGATGCAACAAAGAGAGATGTTTAGTTTCAAATTGGAGATTTTGTGATGGTACACTTGAACAAACATAAGCTACAAAAAGGTGTTCCTCACAAGATATAGATGAAGAGGCTAGGTCTATGTAAGATACTTGCAAAGTATGCAAACAATGAATACAAGGTGGAGCTTCCTGAAGACATTGGGTTGTAACCAATTTTTAACATTGTAGATTTGATAGCATACAAAGGACCAATTCAAGATGCTAATCAGAAACTTCAAGAAGTAATACAAGAGGTAAAAGATCTGAAATTATCCCCTACATCATCTATGACAACTGAAAAGATACTAGACTCAAGGGTCTACAAGAAGACTAGGAGCAAAGACTATATGGAGCACCTTGTCAAATGGCATGGCAAAGAAGAAGTTGATGCTACTTGGACCAGAGAAACAAACTTCAAGAGGTTGGGCATTGATCCAAACATGCTCAATCTAAGGATGGATTAACCTTTCTTTTTTCTGGGGGATTATGGTGCAGGAGCACACCTAACTCAAACCCCTAACTCCTTATTTCTGGCATGTACTAACTCTAGCCAAGTTAGGAGAGTGTGTGTGGACCTTAGAAGGTCATTGGTTTTTCCCCTAAGATGGATATGACTAGGTTAATCCATGTCTAGATAGGTTGCTTAGTTGGTTTCCTTTAGTTGTGTGTGTGTGTCAGGTAGTTGGTAAGCCTCTGGAAATCCAACCAAGGCATCAGGAACTTTGGATAAGCTTCTTGGGATCACTAGCACTCGGCATACACTGGTGCCTAGCAACTTAGCCTACAGTGCCTAGCAACTCAGCCAACATTTGTGCCTAGCAACTCAGCCTACATTGCCTAGCAACTCAGCCTACATTGCCTAGTAGCTCGCCCTACATTTGTGCCTAGCAATTCGGCCTACATTTTTGCCTAGCAACTCGGCCTACACTGGAGCTCAACTTTCTTTACTGTTGTTCAGAAATACTCAATTGTAATAGCCTGTGAAAAGTGGACCTTGTCTTTTATGGAAAGTATGGTTAGTGTAACAGTTCCTGAAGAGATTCTTGGGAAGGAGTGGACCGTTAGGGTTGTTTCCTAAGAGAGGATGGTTACTAATAACATCTAGAGCATTCATTTCATAGATCTAGAGAGAGTAGAGATTAAAGAAAAGAGAAGCTATAGGAAATCATAGAGTTGTAGATTATTGTACTATTTTATTTTGTTTCTAGTAATGAGAAGTTGCAGATAGTGTGTTTAGTGGATATCAAACTTCTTTGTTCATTTTGCATGCAAGTATATTAGTTACTTTATTTTCTATTTTGTAAGTTTTTAGTTCTTCACCCATTCTGGGTTGTAAGCAGTAATGGCCCCTTGAGATTCATGAATCCATGGTGAGAATCATGTGTTGGGATGGAACTCAAGAGGAGCCCTTGTACATAGTTTCATTTTTGTTTTTGGTAGGAGTAGCAACAAGTGTGAATCTGGAGATCTTGCCCTAGGCAAGCTTGGAAATAGTCTGGCTAGGGAAGAGAATGAGAGAAATGTTCTAAAAAAATTGGTTGAATGAATCTATTTGTGTAGGTTCAGTAAGGAGGAGATAAAAATCACTTCGATGGGTACTGAGTCTTGAAGAGGAGGTGAAGTTGAGAGTGATTTACCTCAATTTAGGGTTTTGAACACCCTAAGGGATCTAGGAGAAAGATCTTAGAATAGAGCCAAGCTGGTTCTATAGCTACAACAAGAGTTTTGTCCACATCACATCTTTGAAAACCTGTCAACCACCACAAAAATTGAATCATGTGCCCACTGATTCCTTGGTAAACCAAGAACAAAATCCATACTGATATCCTCCCAAGGCTTCTCTCGTACAGGTAATGGCTGATACAATCCTATGTTCTTCTTTTCTCCTTTTTCCATTTGACATATTCTACAACTCTGTACAAACATCTTGACATCTTGCTACAACTATGGCCAATGATAATTCTCACTAACCAGAGCAAGGGTTTTATCTTGACCAAAATGTCCAGCCAATCCTTTGCTATGCTTCTCCTTGATGAGATTCTCCCTCATAGAACTTCATGGAATGCACAACTAGCTCCCTCTAAATAACATTCCATCCTGAATGATGAAATCCAGCCACTTCATTCTATCTAGAGTAACAAGTTTTGTACAAGCTTTCCAAGATTCACCAAAATCAGGATCCTCTGGATACAAACTCTTGAGTTCCTTGAACCCAACCACCTTAATCTGCATCTCTGTTAGAAAAATTTTCCTTCTACTAAGAGCATATGCAACTGTTAGGAATAAGGTGTCTCTACCTTGGATAGTTCCTATTCTTATTATTTGTTTTGTAAAATGTATTTCTTGAAAATAATGTAATTAAGTGTGAGTGTACATGTCTAGTTGGAGTGTTGATGTGTCACTCCACTTGATGTGTCAGCATCTTGAATTGTGTGTAAGGAGATCATGGCTGAAACAATTATGACGGATTCCTATGACATGTAAGAGCTATTTCTAGGAGATTTAATTGATAGGTGAAGACATGCAATGACATGTGGCAACTGATAAAGTTGAGTATTGCAACCCTAATACGGCTATCTTTGGGAGTTGCCCTAAAAAGGAAAGCACAATGATATAAGTATTTTTTAGGGTTACAGGAAAGGACATGAAAATAGTGTATTTTTGGTATAATCTAGTGCTACTAGATTTGTCTGTGTTTGTCAATTATCTCCTGAAAGAACTTGCATTGCAAGTGTGTTGTAACCATTGTGTTGAAGATAATACTTTGTGCAAATTTTGGAGTGCTGGGGTTTTTTCCCGAAAGGTTTTCCCTAGGGTAAATAATTGTGTCATTCTCTATTTTATGTATGCATGGTATATGGTTGCAATATCTTTGGTGAATTAGTTAACGAATCTGAAATTGTAAGGATTTAAAACAATTTGCACAATACTTTCCTTTAGAGATTACTGTAGGAAGTTGTTTTCGCACCTGAGTTTCCTTACAGCAAATCTGTTAGAGTTTACACTCCTGTGTTTCAAGACAAATGTATAACTCTCCCAAAATTCAACCCATTTCAAATGTCTTTGATTCAACTTTCCTTGCCTATTCAAATATTGCAAAGCTGGATGATCAGTATACAAAACAAACTCCTTTAGAAGCAGATAGTGTCTCCACTTCTTCAATGCCTGAATTATAGAATAAAATTCCTAATCATAAACATAATATTTTCCCTTGGTATCATTTAACTTATCATAGAAATAAGCAATAGGTTTACCTTCTTGGCTCAAAATAGCTCCTATTCCAGTACCACTAGCATCGCAGTCTACTTGAAACACCTTCTTAAAATCAGGAAGTACTAAAATAGGTTGTTCTGTAACTTTTTGTTTTAATAGTTCAAAACTCTTCTCAGCTCCTTTAGTCCACTTAAACTCTTTCCTATCCCCTCTCATTGTTTCAGTCAAGGGACCACAAATACTACTAAAATTTTTGATAAAATTTCTGTAAAAGCTAGCCAAATCATGAAATGACCTTACCTCAGTAGCACTCCTTGGAGTAGGCCATTATAGGATAGCCTTCACTTTCTCTGGTTCCATTTTCAATCCTTCTATTGAAACTACAAATCCCAAATACACTAACTCCTTCACAAAACTGCACTTCTTCAAATTAATCAACAATTTTTCTTCCCTCAACTTCTCCAAAACCCTACGAATATGCATTAGATGTTCCTCCAATGTCTTACTAAAGATCAGAATATCATCTAGGTAAACATTGACAAACTTACCTATAAATTATTTCAAGACCTCATTCATGAGCCGCATGAAAGTGCTTGGTGCATTGGTTAGCCCAAAGGGTATGACCAACCACTCAAAAAGTCTCTCCTTTCTTTTGAAGATAGTCTTCCATTCATCTCCTTCTCTGATCTGAATCTGGTGATATCCACTCTTCAGATCTATCTTTGAGAAGTATAGAGCTCCACTCAAATAGTCCATAATATCATCCATTTGTGGCAATGGAAATCTATACTTGATTGTTATCTTGTTGATAGCCCTAGAATCTGTGTACATCCTCCATTCTCCATTCTTCTTTGGTGCTAATACTGCTGGTATAGCACATGGACTCAATCTCTCATGAAGAAAACCCTTCTACAACAAGTCCTGCACCTATCTATTCAATTCTTCACTTTCTATTGGTGTCATTCTGTATGCTGCCATATTTGGCAAACTGGCTCCTGGGATCAGGTCCATATGATGACTGATCTTCCTTACTGGTGGTAATCCATTAGGCACATTATTAGATACAATATCTTGAAACTCGTTCAACAGTTCTGAAACTTCTACAGGCACATCTTCTACTTCCTCCTTACTAGCTTTTGGAATTTAATAAAAACACATATGCTCATGTTTCATACCCTCTAAGAATTTTCTTCCATCAACAAAAGTTATTCTTGCATTACTACAAACCTTTTCTTCTAATTTGTTCAATGGTTTTAGCTTATGTCGCACTCCATCCTTTCTAAGGGAATATGTATTTGCATGGCCCTCATGTACAACATGCCTATCAAACTTCCATGGCCTTCCCAGGAACATATGACAAGCATCCATAGGTATGATCTCACATAGTATCTCATCATAGTACCTTCCAATCTTGAACTTTAATAGGCACTGTTCATTAACCATGACCTTGTGGTCATCCTCCACCCAGGTGATTCGGTATGGATGTGGGTATTTCTACCTCTTGAGCTTCAACTTTGTGACCATCTCTTCTAACACTAGATTGTCAGTACTTCCACTATCAATAATCACATCACAACACTTATTCTCACACATGCACCTAGTGTGAAACAAGCTCCTCCTTTGCTCAGGTTTATTTTCACCACTCATATGGACTCTTTTGTTAACTAGAACTTCTCCTCCTTCAAAATCTTTAGAATGAGATGATTTTGCATCTTCGTCCACATGTGTGAATCTAGCCTAGTCATCGTTTCTCCTATCTTCGCTTCCTTGGCGTCAAGGACATTCATATGCCCTATGACCTTCTTATCCACAATGAAAACATGTTCAACAGAAGCCTCCTCTTCCTGATCCTTGTCCTTGTCCTCTTCCTCTTTGATCTCTATTAATTTTATTGAAATTATTTCCCCTTTGACCTTGACTACTATTGGCCTCATCCTTCTTTTTTTGATCTTCATTTTGACCTCCACAAGATTGTCCACCAGATCTTCCACCATGACCTCTTTCGTGTTGCTTGGCTTCAAACTTATTGTTCAACTTTTCCTCTACCTTTAGGGAAAACTGGTAGGCCTCTTTAGTACTATTCATTGGGATCAAGTTCAACTCCTTCTGATTGCTTGGCCTCAACCCATTAAGGTAACGGAAAAATTTCTCCTTGTTAGCTTCCGCATGGCCTGTTCTGATGAGGATTTGATAGAACTCCTCCATATACTCCTAGACAGATTTCCATGCCTGCTTCAAACCTTGAATTTTCTTTAGTAGATCAAGCTCATAATCAACAGGAATGAACTATCACTTCAATTTATCCAACATCCAATCCCATCTTATGATTTTCTCCTTTCCTCTTCTATTTTGCTCCAACTGAATCTCCTACCACTAGATCTTCGCATGATCCTTCAGTCGGGCCTTCACAAATTTTGCACTATCAGGATCCTCAATATCTTCATACTCAAAATATTCTTCTATTTCATTGATCTAGTCGATCAACTCTTCTGGATTAAGATTTAACAAAAATGTGGGATCCTCAAGCTTAGGTCTTTTCTCGATCTTGGAAATGGCCTAGAAAAGCCTTTATTCCAACTGGGAATCGCTCCTTCTGCAAATGAACCATGACTTCATCCCCAATCTGAAATTCTTTATGCCTCCTTCTCTCATCTACCTTGGCTTTATACGGTGCATTCATCTTGGTAATGTGCTTCCTCACCTCCTCATGGATGTTCTTCAAATGTTCTGCAAAATCCTCAGCTTCAGCACTACTTATCTCTCCTTTGTCTATCTTCCTCAACTCTAAAGCATTTCTAGGACTACTTCCAAATATAATCTGGAATGGTGATTTACTAGTGCTCCTCTTGACAGAATTATTGTATGCAAATTGTGCCTATGCTAAAATCAAATCCTAGCCTGTTGGCTTATCTCCAACCAAATATCTTAGAAAATTCCCGAAACTCCTATTCACCACCTTTGTCTGTCCATCAGTTTGTGGATGATGTGATGGGCTGAAATTCAAGTCTATCTTCAACTTCTTTCACAATGTGCACTAGAAATATCCAACAAACTTAGTGTCTCAATCTGAAACTATACTCTTTTTCAGACCATGTAGTCTCACCACTTCTTTGAAAAACAATTTAGCCACATGAATAGCTTCATTATTCTTCTTACAGGGAATGAAATGTGCCATCTTTGAAAACCTGTCAACCACCACAAAAATTAAATCATGTCCCCGCTGAGTCCTTGGTAAACCAAGAACAAAGTGCATACTGATATCCTCCCAAGGCTTCTCTAGTACAGGTAATGGCTGATACAATCCTGTATTCTACTTTTCTCCTTTTTCCATTTGACATACTCTACAAATTTGTACAAACTTCTTGACATCTTGCTGCAACTATGGCAAATGATAATTCTCACTAACCAGAGCAAGGGTTTTATCTTGACCAAAATGTCCGGCCAATCCTCTGCTACGCTTCTCGTTGATGAGATTCTCCCTCATAGAACTTCATGGAATGCACAAATAGCTCCCTCTCAATAACATTTCATCTTGAATGATGAAATCCAACCACTTCATTCTGTCTAGAGTAACAAGTTATGTACAAGCTTTCCAAGCGTCACCAGAATCAAGATCCTATGGATACAAACTCTTAAGTTCCTTGAACCCAACCACCTCGATCTGCATCTCTATTAGAAAAAGTTCCCTTCTATTAAGATCATATCCAACTTTGTTAGACTTTCCACTCCTGTGTTTCAAGACAAATGTGTAACTCTCCAAAAATTCAACCCATTTCAAATGTCTTTGATTCAACTTTCCTTGACTATTCAAATATTGCAAAGCTTGATGATCAATATACAAAACAAACTCCTTAGGAAGCAGATAGTGTCTCCACTTCTTCAATGCTTGAATTACAGCATACAATTCCTGATCATAAATAGAATATTTTCTCTTGGCATCATTTAACTTCCCACTAAAATATGCAACAGGTTTACCTTCTTGGCTCAAAACAACTCCTATTCTAGTACCACTAGCATCGCAGTCTACTTGAAACACCTTATTAAAATCAGGAAGTGCTAAAATAGGTTGTTCTATGAATTTTTGTTTTAATGGTTCAAAACTCTTCTCAGCCCCTTTAGTCCACTTAAACTCTCTTCCTATCCCCTCTCATTGTTTTAGTTAAGGGACCACAAATACTGCTAAAACTTCTGATAAATTTTTTTTTAAAGCTAGCCAAACCATAAAATGACCTTACCTCAATAGCACTCCATGGAGTAGGCCATTCTAGGATAGCCTTCACTTTCTCTAGTTCCATTTTTAGTCCTTCTACTAAAACTACAAATACCAGATACACTAACTCCTTCACAAAATTGCACTTCTTCAAATTAATCAACAATTTTTCTTCCCTCAACTTATCCAAAACCCTATGAATATGCATTAGATGCTCCTCCAATGTCTTACTAAAGATCAGAATATCATCTAGGCAAACAATGACAAACTTACCTCAAAATTCTTTCAAGACCTCATTCATGAGCCGCATGAAAGTGATTTGTGCATTGGTTTGCCCAAAATGCATGACAAACCACTGAAAAAGTCCCTTGTTTGTTTTGAAGGAAGTCTTCCATTCATCTCCTTCTCTAATCCAAATCTTGTGATATCCACTATTCAGATCTATCTTTGAGAAGCACACAACTCCACTCAAACAGTCCATAATATTATCCATCTGCGGCAATTGAAATCTGTACTTGATTTTGATCTTGTTGATAACCCTAGAATCTGTGCACATTCTCCATTCTCCATTATTCTTTGGTGCTAATATTGTTTCTATAGCACATGGACTCAAGCTCTGATGAATCAAACCCTTCTGCAACAGCTCCTGCACTTATCTTTTCAATTCTTCACTTTCTACTGGTGTCATTCTATGTGTTGCCTTATTTAGGAAACTGGCTCCTAGGATCAAATCCATCTGATGACTGATCTTCCTTACTGGTGGTAATCCATCAGGCACATTTTCAGATACAATATCCTAAAACTCGTTCAACAAATCTAAAACTTCTATAGGCACATCTTCTACTTCCTCCTTACTAACTTTTGAAATTAAAGCAAAACACATATGCTCATGCTTCTTACCCTCTGGGAATTTTCTTCCATCAACAAAAGTTATTCTTGCATTACTACATACCTTTTCTTCTACATTGTTCAATTGTTTTAGCTTATGTTGCACTCCATCCTCTATCAGGGAATATGTATTTGCACAGCCATCATGTACAGCATGCCTATCAAACTACCACGACCTTCCTAGCAACATATCACAAGCATCCATAGGTATGATATCACATAGTATCTCATCATAGTACCTTCCAATCTTGAACTTTACTAGGCAATGTTCATTAACCATGACCTTGTGGTCATCCTGCACCCAGGCAATCCAATATGGATGTGGGTGTTTCTACCTCTTGAGCTTCAACTTTGTGACCATCTCTTTTGACACCATATTTTCAGTAATTCCACTATTAATAATCACATCACAATAGTTATTCTCACATTTGCACCTAGTGCGAAACAAGCTCCTCGTTTGCTGAGGTTCATTTTCGCCACTCAGTACAACTCTTCTGTTAACTAGAACTTCTCCTCCTTCAGCATCATTAGAATGAGATGATTTTGCATCTCCATCCACATGTGCAACTCTAGGCTGACCATCATTACTCCTATTTTCCCTTGCTTGGCATCGAGGACATTCATATGTCCTATGACCTTCTTCTCCATAATGAAAACATGTTCCACAGAAGCCTCCTCTTCCTGATCCTTGTCCTCATCCTCTTCCTCTTTGATCTCTATTATTTTTATTGAAATCATTGCCCCTCTGACCTTGACTGCTACTAGCATCATCCTTCTTTTTTTGATCTTCATTTTAGCCTCCATAAGATCGTCCACGAGATCTTCCACCATGACCTCTTCCACTATGCATGCTTTGAAACCTTTTGTTCAACTTTTCCTCTACCTTTAGGGAAAACTGCTAGGCCTCTTCAATACTATTCATTCAGATCAAGTTCAACTCCTCCTAAGTGCTTGGCCTAAACCTATTAAGGTAATGGACAACTTTCTCCTTGTTAGCTTTTGCATGGCCTGTTCTAATGAGGATTCGATAGAACTCCTCTGTATACTCCTGGACAGATTTCCCTACATGCTTCAAATCTAGAATTTTCTTTAGTAGATCGAGCTCATAATCAACAGGAATGAACTGTCTCTTCAATTTATCCACCATCCAATCCCATCTTGTGATTTTCTCCTTTCCTCTTCTATTTCGATCCAACTAAATCTCCTGCCACCAGATCTTCGCATGACCCTTCAGTCGGTCCTTCACAAATTTTACCCTATCGGGATTGATGGGGAGGTCACCTTACTCTCTGAGACTCCTACTCTTTTCTAGGAATCTCACCAGGAATCCTATTCAATTCAGGACTCGCTAGACTCACCCTTGAGTCTCTTAGGGCTGCTCTCAGACCCTAAC
>MU225453.1:1140113-1241020 GCA_018584345.1 Thuja plicata | reverse complement strand
CCAGAAACAAACACAAAACAAGAATAAAAATACATGATGGGTACCTTTTGACAGTCACATCCCATAAGCCTGATCATGAGGGTCAAAAGGTATCCATTAAACTGAAAAGAACTCAGAATACTACTCTGCTGAAGTTTGTACACAACAGAAAATATACAGAACACACAGAACACTCTTCTTTATTGAAAAAAACTGTAAATTACAATGTAATCTTAAATCTACTGTGCTAGCCTGTTCAATCTCTCAGTTCTCCAACAACAACTCAAAGGTTCCTCTCTCTCTCTTTTTATCCTCGGCCTCTTCTTAGTCTGTAACCGTTTTTAGGTTTCCTATCCGCCTGAGGAATCTCAACTGCCTCGGCTCTTCGTCTTCCTTCTGTAACTGTCATCACTATCTTTCTCTGCATGGTCGACGACGTGGATGACATTCTCCTCCATGGCATTCTTTTGGCATTTTCTAACTTTTCAACTCTTTCTCCTTCTGACACGTCAATATGTTTGATCATTTGACTGTTTCTGTTGTTTATCACATAGTCGCGAATGAAAATCACCTTGCATGTCTTGGTCTGCGACTGAGCAATTACCTGCTCGTCGCGCTCTCTCTATGCATTTACCTGACTTGACTTTTACCTCGCGACTGAGCGATGACTCTTTATCGCGCACCTGCAATGCATTGCCCCGAGCTATGTTTTATGTTGCGACTGAGCGATGAGCTCAAGTCACATACCCGCGCTACCTTTTCGTGAACTGCTCCTTGCTCTTCAAGTCTGCGATGCACATTAGTCATGCACTCGCTGCACTTCAATTCGAGCTGCTACTTTCTTAGCGAGTCTGCGATGCACATTAGTCGCGCACTCGCAACTCTTTCTGACGAGCTGGCCATATCTCGGCGACTGAGCGATGAGCTCAAGTCGCGCACTCACCATGTTGTAACCCGAGCTGTTAATTCCTTTGTGACTGAGCGATGAGCTCACTGTCGCGCTGTCCCAATGTTTTCATCCGAGCTGACCTTTGCCTTGCGACTGAGCGATACACCGTAGTTGCGTGCTCGCCGTGCTTTTCCTTTAATTTCCATTTCAATCACGATCTCGCGACGCATAGGGTGTCACTCACTCGCACACCATGACTCACTGTTTGTCTTCAGTGACTGAGCGATGAGTTCCTCGTCGCGCACTCGCTCACTAATAAACTTAACTCATGACTAGCTCGCGAGTGTGCAATGCAGGATTTTTTTCTGCTCTCCACTGGCTCTGCGACTTTGCGAATGAGTGAAGAACTGTTCAGGATTAAAGACAAGGACCGAAAACTAACTGTGATCTACTCCTTTTTTATCACTCAGCAAAAATTGCTAGGGTTTGGAGCTAAACCCTAGGGTGCTCTGCACCAGGGTTCCTCAATATCTTCATACTAAAATATTCTTCTATTTCATTGATCCAGTCGATCAACTCTTCTGGGTTAAGATTTCCCAAAAATGTGGGATCCTCAAGCTTAGGTCTTTTCTCGATCTTGGAAATGGCCTAGAAAATCCTTTATTCCACTTGGTTCAGAATTTCTCCTTCGCCTTCCTGATCAAAATCTCCTTCTACTTTGGCTTCATCCTCACTTTCCTTTCTTACGGAAAGATTTATGCCTCTAAGAATCTCTTCCTGCAATGCTTGTACTTGTGTCTGGAAGGATCTAACCTCAGGTGGCACACCTCCATCTCTTCCACCATGCTCCCTTCTTGGAGGCATTTTTGTACTTATCACTGAAACCCTAACCAAGGTCCTAGTGCAAACTGCCTCTTAGTCGGAAATATGTCTACACACTCAAGAACTTCTCACTCTGATACCACTTGATGAAGGGGACTCCCTTTAATACCACAAATACACAATAGAAACAAAGAGAAACAACACAGATTTGCAAGAACAAAAAATTGGCTTCTTATTGGCTCCACAAATGTGCAATTACAAACTTCAGAATTACGATATCAAAAGCCACATGGGCATCCCTTACAATAAACTGTAGGACAAAGCTTCCAATAACCACCCTGAACTGCACTACGAAAGACTACGGGCCTTCCTAAAATAGGCAATTTTCCACTGCCTGAGAAGGTTCCAGATATCTAGCCATTAAGAATGACTTCCCTTAGCATTTAATTATTTTTCACTTTTATTACGAAAGGTTTGGCTTTAAATATTTACAAAATATGAGATTAGGTAGCCCAACTTCCGGATGCCATAACATTTGAATCATAGCTCTGATTGGCTATTATAACCACTTTCTAGAAAGGGGATATCACGATCTATAGTGGCTGACATGTGAAGCACCAGTCAGCTAGGGGTTCGACCCTGATTCAGAGCATCTAAGGTCCTAAAAATTGAGGTCAAAGGTTTTGCACACTAAAATCTCAACAGTAAATCCTTAATAACTTCACGAATACAGATTTTGTGGCAATGAAACTCAACTGGTATGCTTATATGACTAAGATGAACCTTCACCTGAAAACTCAAAACATTCCAAGTTCAAATGGCTAACATTCTAAAAATAGCAATTTTTCAAAAATAGCAGCTTTGTACAAAATAGCCCTTATTGAATAGAAAACACATATTTTTGGGTGATTCTAGATTGCCCTTACACGTAGGATACTCCTGCACCAAACATCGAGGGTAATTCTAGAAGTGACCCTATCACGTCTCAGGTGTGTAGAGGAAAACCAAGACGGTCAACCTCCTCCTTTGTTAGCCATGATAAATCTTCTACATGTCGTCCTCTCCATTTGACCAGATATTCTTCATACGTCATGTTCCTTGTGCTTCTACCAACACGACTATCCAATATATCTTCAATCTCCTTGGTAGCTGAAGTAGTTGCCAGAATACTCCACTATGCTTCTGTGATCTCACCTTCAATACCCCCTTCATGGTACTCTATCAAATCTACAATGTTAAATACTGATGAAATGTTCAACTCAGTAGGCAGTTCTACCTCATAAGCATTTCTTGAATTACAATATCAAAAGTCACATGGGCATCCCTTACAATAAACTGTAGGACAAAGCCTCCAATAACCACCCCGAACTGCCCTAGAAAAGACTACGGGCCTTCCTTAAATAGGCAATTTTCCACCACCCGAGAAGGTTCCAAAAATCTAGCCATTAAGGCTGACTACCCTTAGCATTTATTTTATTTTTCACTTTTATTACAAAAGGGTCGACTTTAAATATTTTCAAAATATGAGATTAGGTAGCCCAACTTTTGGAAGCCATAACTTTTGAACCATAGCTCCGATTGGCTATTAAAACCACTTTCTAGAAAGGGGAGATCACGATCTACAATGGCTAACATGTGAAGCGTTAGTCAATAAGGGATTTGACCTGGATCCGAAGCCTCTAAGATCCTAAAAATTGAGCTCAAAGATTTCGCACCATAAAATCTCAACAGTAAATCCTTAATAACTTTGCAAATACAGATGCTATGGCAATGTAACTCAACTTGCACACTTGTATAACTAAGATGAACCTTTATCGTAAAAATTAGAACATTCTGAGTTCAAATGACCAACTTACTAAAAATAGAAAGTTTTCAAAAATAGCATCTTTGTACAAAATAGCCCTTATTGAATAGAAAACACATATTTTGGGTGATGCAAGATTGCCCTTACACCCAGGATACTCCTGCATCAGACACCTAGGGTAATTTGAGAAGTGACCCTGTCACGTCTCAGGTCTGCAGAGGAAAACAAAGATGGTTAACCTCCTCCTTTGTCAGACATGATGAAACTTCTACAGGTCATCCTCTCTATTTGACCATATATTCTTCATATGTCCTATTCCTTATGGTTCTGCCAACACGACTATCCAGTATATCTTCAATCTCCTTGGTAGCTGAAGTAGTTGCCAGAATACTCCACTGTGCTTCTGTGATCTCACCTTCAACACCCCCTTCATGGTACTCTGTCAAATCTGAAATGTTAAATAGTGGTGAAATGTTCAACTCAGTAGGCAATTCTACCTCATAAGCATTTCCTAAATCATGCTTCTTCAGTATCTTACATGGCCCAAACTTCTTCATTTTCAACTTGTTATATGTACCAACTAAAAATTGCTCCTTCCACAAATGAACCACGACTTCATCCCTAATCTAAAATTCTTTATGCCTCCTTCTCTCATTTGTGTTGGCTTTATACTATGCATTCATCTTGGTAATGTGCTTCCTCACCTCCTCATGGATGTTCTTCAAATGTTCTACAAAATCCTCAGCTTCAACACTACTTATCTCTCCTTTCTATATCTTCATTAACTTTGAAGCATTTCTAGGACTACTTCCAAATATAATCTGGAATGGTGATTTACCAGTGCTCCTATTGACAGAATTATTGTATGGAAATTCTTCTTGTTGTAAAATCAAATCCCAGCCTGTTGGCCTATCTCAAACCAAACATCTCAGGAAATTCCCCAAAATCCTATTCACCACCTTTGTCTGTCCATCAGTTTGTGGATGATGTGATGAGCTGAACTTCAAGTCTATCTTCAACTTCTTCCACAATGTGTGCCAGAAATATCCAACAAACTTAGTGTCTCAATCTGAAACTATACTCTTTGGCAGACCATGTAGTCTCACGACTTCTTTGAAAAATAATTCAGCCACATGAATAGCATCATTAGTCTTCTTATAGGGAATGAAATGGGCTATCTTTGAAAACCTGTCAACCACCACAAAAATTGAATCATGTCCCCACTGAGTCCTTGGTAAACCAAGAAAAAAGTCCATACTAATACCTTCCCAAGGCTTCTCTCGTACAGGTGAAGGCTGATACAATCCTGTATTCTGCTTTGCTCCTTTTTCCATTTTCCATACTCTACAACTCTGTACAAACTTCTTGACATCTTGCTGCAACTCTGGCCAATGATAATTATTGCTAACCAGAGAAAGGGTTTTATCTCGACCAAAATGTCCAGCCAATCCTCCGCTATGCTTCTCCTTGATGAGATTCTCCCTCATAGAACTTCATGAAATGCACAATTGGCTCCCTTTGAATAAAATTCCATCCTGAATGATGAAATCCAGCCACTTCGTTCTGTCTAGAGTAACAGGTTATGTACAAGCTTTCCAAACTTCACCAAAATGAGGATCCTCTAGATAGAAACTCTTGAGTTCCTTGAACCCAACCACCTCGATCTGCATCTCTATTAGAAAAAATTTCCTTCTTCTAAGAGCATCTGCATCTCTATTAGACTTTCCACTCTTGTGTTTCAAGACAAATGTGTAACTCTCCAAAAATTCAACCCATTTCAAATGTCTTTAATTCAACTTTCCTTGACTATTCAAATATTGCTAAGCTTGATGACCAGTATACAAAACAAACTCCTTAGGAAGCAGATAGTGTCTCCACTTCTTCAATGCCTTAATTATAGCATAAAATTCCTTATCATAAACAAAATATTTTCTCTTGGCATCATTTAGCTTCTTAATGAAATATGCAACAGGTTTACCTTCTTGGCTCAAAATAGCTCCTATTCCAGTACCACTAGCATTGCAGTCTACTTGAAACACCTTATTAAAATTAGGAAGCTCTAAAATAGGTTGTTCTATAACTTTTTGTTTTAACTATTCAAAACTCTTCTCAGCCCCTTTAGTCCACTTAAACTCTTTCCTATCCCCTCTCATTGTTTCAGTCAAGGGACCACAAATACTACTAAAACTTCTGATAAATTTTTTGTAAAAGATAGCCAAACCATGAAATGACCTTACCTCAGTAGCACTCCTTGGAGTAGGCCATTCTAGGATAGCCTTCACTTTCTCTAGTTCCATTGTCTGTCCTTCGGCTAAAACTACACATCCCAGATACACTAACTCCTTCTTCACAAAACTGCACTTCTTCAAATTAATCAACAATTTTTCTTCCCTCAACTTCTCCAAAACCCTACGAATATGCATTAGATGCTCCTCCAATATCTTACTAAAGATCATAATATCATCTAGGTAAACAATCACAAACTTAGCTAGAAATTATTTCAAGACCTCATTTATGAGCCGCATGAAAGTGCTTGGTGCATTGGTTAGCCCAAAGTGCATGACCAACCACTCAAAAAGTCCCTCCTTTGTTTTTAAGGTAGTCTTCCATTCATCTCCTTCTCTGATCTGAATCTAGTGATATCCACTCTTCAAATATATCTTTGAGAAGTACACACCTCCACTCAAACAGTCCATAATATCATCCATCCATGGCAATGGAAATCTATACTTGATTGTGATCTTGTTGATGGCCCTAGAATCTGTGCACATCCTCCATTCTCCATTCTTCTTTGGTGCTAATACTACTGGTATAGCACATGGAATCAAGCTCTTAGGAATCAAACCCTTCTACAACAACTCCTGCACTTGTCTGTTCAATTCTTCACTTTCAACTGGTGTCATTTTGTGTACTGGCTTATTTGGAAAACTGGCTCCTGGGATCAAGTCCATCTATTGACGGATCTTCCTTACTGGTGGTAATCCATCAGGCACATTATCGGATACAATATCTTGAAACTCATTCAATAGATCTGCAACTTCTACAGGCACATCTTCTACTTCCTTCTTACTAGCTTTTGCAATTAAAGAAAAACACATATGCTCATGCTTCACACCCTCTAGGAATTTTCTTCTATCAACAAAAGTTATTCTTGCATTACTACATACCTTTTCTTCAGCATTGTTCAATGTTTTTATCTTATGTCACACTCCATCCTTTGTTAGGGAATATGTATTTGCACAGCCATCATGTACAAAATGCCTATCAAACTACCATAGCCTACCCAACAACATATGACAAGAATCCATAGGTATGATATCACATAGTATCTCATCATCGTACCTTCCAATCTTGAACTTTACTAGGCATTGTTCATTAACCATGACCTTGTGGTCATCTTGCACCCAGGCGATCCGGTATGGATGTGGATGTTTCTTCCTCTTGAGCTTCAAATTTGTTACCATCTCTTATGACACTAGATTTTCAATACTTCCACTATCAATAATCACATCACAACACTTATTCTCACACTTGCACCTAGTGCAAAACAAGCTCCTCCTTTGCTCAGGTTCATTTTCACCACTCAGCAGGACTCTTCTATTAACTAGAGCTTCTCCTCCTTCAGCATCTTCAGAATGAGATCATTTTTCATCTTTGTCCACATGTGCAACTCTAGCCTTGCCATCATTTCTCCTATCTACCCTTCTTTAGCATCGAAGACATTCATATGCCCTATGACCTTCTTTTCCATAATGAAAACATGTTCCATGCAAGCCTCCTCTTCCTAATCCTTGTCCTCATCCTCTTCCTCTTTGATCTCTATTATTTTGATTGAAATTATTTCCGCTCTGGCCTTGACTACTACTGGCCTCATCCTTCTTTTTCTGATGTTCATTTTAGCCCCCATAAGATTGTCCACTAGGTCTTCCACCACGACCTCCTCCGCTTTGCTTATTTTCAAACTTCTTGTTCAACTTTTCCTCTACCTTTAGGGAAAACTAGTAGGCCTCTTTAATACTGTTCATTCGGATCAGGTTCAACTCCTCCTGAATGCTTCATCTCAACCCATTAAGGTAATGGGAATCTTTCTCCTTGTTAGCTCACGCATGGCCTGTTCTGATCACGATTCGATAGAACTCTGTATACTCCTGAATAGATTTCCGTGCTTGCTTCAAAGCTTGCATTTTCTTTAGTAGATTGAGCTCATAATCAATAGGAATGAACTATCACTTCAATTTATCCACCATCTGATCCCATCTTGTGATTTTCTCCTTTCCTCTTCTATTTCACTCCAACTGCATCTCTTGCTACCAGATCTTTGCATGACCCTTTAGTTGGGCCTTCGTAAATTTTACCCTATCAGGATCCTCAATATCTTCATACTCAAAATATTCTTCTATTTCATTGATCTAGTCGATCAACTCTTCTAGGTTAAGATTTCCCAAAAATGTGGGAACCTCAAGCTTAGGTCTTTTGCTGATCTTGGAAATGGCCCAAAAAAGCCTTTCCTCATCTTGGTTCAGAATTTTGCCTTCGCCTTCCTGATAAAAATATCCTTCTACTTCGGCTTCATCCTCACTTTCCTCTCTTATGGAAAGATTCATGTCTCTGTGAATCTCTTCCTACAATTCTTGTACTTGTCTCTGGAGGGCTCTAACCTCAGGTGACACACCTCTGGTTCTTCTGCCATGCTCCCTTTGTGGAGGCATTTTTGTACTTATTGCTAAAACCCTAACCACGATCCTGGTGCAAACTGCCTCACAGTCGGTGATCTATCTACACACTCAAGAACTTCTCACTCTGATACCCCTTGATGAAGGGGACTCCCCATAATACCACAAAAACACAATAGAAATAGAGGGAAACAACAAAATTTTTCAAGAATATAAAATTGGCTTCTTATTGGCTCCACAAATGTGGAATTACAAACTTTAGAATTACAATATCAAAAGCTACATGGGCATCCCTTACAATAAACTATAGGAAAAATCCTCCAATAACCACCCCGAACTGCCCTAGAAAAGACTACGAGCCTTCCTTAAATAGGCAATTTTCCACCGCCCAAGAAGGTTCCAGAAATCTAGCCATTAAGGCTGACTACCCTTAGCATTTAATTATTTTTCACTTTTATTACAAAAGGGTTGGCTTTAAATATTTACAAAATATGAGATTAGGTAGCCCAACTTCCGGAAGCCATAACTTTTGAACTGTAGCTCTAATTGGCTATTATAACCACTTTTTGGAAAGGGGAGATCGCAATCTACAGTGGCTGACATGCGAAGTGTCAGTCAGCTGGGGGTTTGATCTTGATTCATAGCCTCTAAGGTCCTGAAAATTGAGCTCAAAGGTTTCGCACCCTAAAATCTCAATAATAAATACTTAATAACTTCACCAATACAGTTGCTATGGCAATGAAACTCAACTGACATTCTTATATGACTAAGATGAACCTTCACCTAAAAAATCAGAACATTCTGAGTTCAAATGGACAACTTACTAAAAATGGAAAGTTTCCAAAAATAGTAGCTTTGTACAAAATAGCCCTTATTGAATAGAAAACACATATTTTTGGGTGATGCAAGATTGCCCTTACACCCTGGATGCTCCTGCATCAATACTTCTGGTTACAGAGTTGAATTCCATCACATGAATGCAAAGATCTATGATGCCACTGGAGAACTAGTTGGAAGTGGTGAGCAAACAAAAGGTAACTTGTTTTATCTAGATTTAGCTGACAAGACATGCTTTCTTGCACAATATAATGATGTTTGGTTATAGAATAAAAGGTTGTGTCATGTCAACATTGATAACTTGGTAAGAATAAGCAAATTGAAAAAGGTTAGAGGAATGCCTAAGTTAAAGAAACCTGGAAATGCAATGTGTAAGCAATGTCAATTAGGGAAGATGACTAAATCTAGTTTTAAGAGCAAAAATCATACTTCTAAGGAATTACTAGAATTAGTTCATACTGACCTTTGTGGTCCCATTGGTGAGAAAAGTTACTGTGGAGATAGATATTTCATTCTATTTTTTTATGATTACTCAAGAATGATGACTATTATGTTTCTTAAAGAAAAATTTGATGCATTCCAGTTATTTAAGTGGTACTTGGCAAAAGTCGAAAAAGAGACAGGTAAAATTATGAAATGTTTGAGATCTGACAGAGGAGGTGAGTTTATTTCTAATGAGTTTAACAGGTTCTGTAATGACCAAGGGATGAAAAGATAGATGTCTGCACCTAGAACACCACCATGGAATGGTATTGCTGAGAGAAGAAATAGATCTATTATGGATTGTGCCAGAACAGTAATGATGGAGAAAAATGTTGCACAAAAATATTGGAGAGAAGCTATAAGTACAAAAGTCTATACCCTAAACATAGTACAAGTCAAGAAAGGTACTACTGCTACACCTTATGAGCTTTGGTATAGATATGCACCTAGTGTAAAATATTTCAAATTTTTTGGAAGCAAATGTTTCATACTGAAGGATAACAGAAATGGAAAACTTGATGCTAAAGGTGAGGAGGTATATTTGTTAGAAACACTGAGAGGGGGGGTGAATCAGTGTTTGTTAATTTATCTTTATTTTAGAAATTTTAAAATTAACTCAAATAAATAACAATTGAATCATAACACAAGATATGATTATGGGGAAACCTTGATCGGAGGAAAACCCCAATGGAAATTAGTACCCACAAATGATTGTACTACTCTAATGAACTTGTTAGAGTTCCTTTGACATGTTAGGAGAAGTCTTTACAATGCAAGTATAATGACCTTGTTAGGAGTTTTTACAAAAACACTGTTAAAGGTGGTTGGCTCACTACCAGATCTCACTACTCAATAAGACGAAGGCTACAACCTTCAGATGATAGATACATACTATATCAAAAGGTGAACTGTTATAATGACACTGTTGTGTGATCAGTTCTATTTATGTGCTGATGCTTTGATTCTCTTGAAGACTTCTTCATCATACTGAATTCCTTATATTGTTCTTCTGAATATCTTCTCTGCTTATTTTTCATCGACACACTTAATACAAAAGTGCATGTCTAGTATATATACATGCCTGAATGGACGTGACTAAATATCAGACCTTAGTCGGCCCAAAAACAACATACACAATGCTTCCAAACAAATTGGATTAAGCATGTTTACATGAGTGTTTAAGACATAATTACAAACTTATTACAATAGGCACATAGCCTTTACAAAACAAAATATTATACGCTAATCCAAAATCTGAGGTCGGCTCCATACTCTATTTTCTAAACTGTTAGTGGCACTTAATCTTCCTGTAACTTATTTGTACTATCATTTTGTACCATGTATGTATAGGTTAAACACAAATACATATCATAGAGCTTTGGTATGAATGCGCATAGTCTGACTTGATTGTATGCACGTGTGTTGGTACTCTAATCAACTGAATAAGTCTGTACTATTCTATTTTTTGTACTTAGGCAATTTTTCTCTTCAAAGTTTACTGTCAAAATTTTATATGAATTTGTTTCCATAATAAAAACACAAAATAAGTCTTATACACTCTGAGTGTCAAATTGCTAGCAATCTCCCCCTTTTTCAATAATGGAAACAAAGGAAAGTGGCCAAGTTGCTTAAACTTTGACATAGCTAAAAAAAACTTTATATCATAACTTTGGCTATATAACATACTCCTTACATACATACATTACTCCCCCTTTGACATTAATGAAAAAGGTGTCAAAATTGTAAGTCTCTAGGTACTTACTTGGAGTACACATCTGGATACGCAATTTGAAGAGTCTTGATCTCTTACTGCAAAAATTCCTTCAGTGCATCAATTGTCTAAAGATGGGTGCATAAGGCATATGTAAGCTTCCCCATCTTTGTCAGATCAATGCAGAGTCCTTGATCATATGTGACAATGGTTTCATCTATTTGTTTTATGTTCTCATTCAAAATAGCTATGGAGGGTGCAAGTGTATTTCTTAGTTGGGTCTGCCTGATCCTTATTTTTTTGATCTCCATCTTAGCTCTTTCAATCTTGTCTATCTTCCCTTGATAGATATTGTTGCAAATATTGATGTCTTGGGGGGATGTTTCAACTCATTGCCTTATGTTATCAACTAAGATACCTTCCTCCTCAATCTTCTTGATGTGCTCAGAAGTGAATTTGCCTCTATCCATGTAATTTGCTATTACTTTCCTGCCTTTTTATGCTAACTCTTTCAGAATTGTCTGACCAATCTTCAATGAGTTCAGATCTAAAGAGAAGTTCTTTACCAACTCATCCAATCTTTCCTTTTTTTACTTTTTCTCAGCAGTTCTAGTAGCTGAGTCTACTAAAATTTTGAAGTGTGCTTTGAAGCTTGTTAAGATTCTATCGACATCATCAACTGACTAAATTTAGCCACTTTCTTATTTGTTGGCACTAAGTCATTCAAAATGTTCACTGACTCTAGAAAGAGAGGGTTTCTCATAACTTGTTTATCTTTGGTTTTCTTCATGGCTAATATAATAATCTTGATCAAATCTTATTCTCCCCATGCATCTAGGCTTGCTAAGTCAAGGGTTAAACTTGAAAACAATGACGTTGGTGGCTGAATAGATGGAGTGAATATAACATTTCAACTAGTATCCATATATTCACTTTTCATTGGGATCCCCATAACAAGTGGTTCATTAGATTGGTTGTCTTCTTTATTATTCAAATCTATTGAATCTTTAGGAGGAGCTTTATCTTGTTATAAGGAAGTATTATTAGTGCATACAATATCTCTCTTCAGTGCTGACAAATTCTTTTACAAAAAAATTCATGTCATTATCTAAATCTGTCATGGATATCTTAACATCATTGATCACAATGGTTTCATCTGAATCTTTGGTTGTATCAAAAGGTGATGAAACTTTGGGCATTGAATCCTGTGGACCTGTCATAGGCACATTAAGAATCTCTAGTTCTTTTTCCTGTTTGAGAGGGACTGGAGTCATTTTTGTTTTAGGCTTCATTGATGGCTACATGTGTCTATCCAAAAATAATTTCTCAAATTCTTTTTGAGTCTCTTCACCAATCAGTTCATACTCTTTGTTCATAATATGAAGAGTTCTTGTTTTGGTTCTGAGATGAGGTTTTACCAAATATAACAGTATTGCTTTCTCATCATGTGATCAAATAGGAAGAAGACTATCTAATGTTTCTTCTCTAATCCTCATATCTTCCTCTATTGCTTGTCTTTTCAATAGGTCTAGTATGTTCCACACTTTGTTTGGTATGACTGTCTTGAGTTCTAATACTAACCTTTTAAAATTGATCATATGAGAGATAATCATAGAATGAATTTCTTATTTATCTATCTCTTGGTACTTTTCATAGACATTTTTAATAAAGTCTAGTCTTCTTTCATTAACAATTATATTCCTTAAGACTGTCAGACTAGGTCTGAATCCTACCTTGGGAGGGGCTTGAGTGTTCTTCACTTTGCTCCTTGTTGTCCTTGAGGATGGGTGACCTATGGGAACTTGCTTCCTTCTTCTGGTCAACTTGCTTGGTATTGATGGTGGAGAGGATTCCAGATCAATGGTGGTAGAAGGCATAGATGTACCTTCATCAGACTTCTTCCTTTTCTTCTTGGGGATATCATCAGATTTTTCTATTTTCACTTCTGCACGATTTTTCTTAAGTTCTCTTGCAATTTTAGCTTCCCTAGCTTTGTCTAGGTATTCTTGTGTGACCCCATGAACTTTTAGGATGTTAGATGTAATCCTTGATGCCTTCCTTTTGTTATCTGCACTGTATAAGACAGAATCAACTTGTTTTTTCCTCTCTCTATATGTTCCCCATCTTGGCTCATTTGGATATTTAGGCGTAGACAAAAGAACTTGTGCATATCCTTCCAACACATGTTCTTCAACTTCATAACCAAGTGGATGAATCCATTTAGTTCTTCACTCAACTGCTTCCATGAAAGTACAGTTAGTTTCCACCATGAAGCATATGGTGTCCTTGTATTTCTCAACTATCTTTTCTGATATTCTAAACCTCTTCTGCATTTTGATCCTGAATGTTTTGATCTCCATATCCATAGAGTCTTTACACTTCTCTCTGATGTAGCCTTTAGTGAAATTAGAGACATAGTGGGTTTTCTCCTGTCTAGGTAAAGATTAGAAACTTTACCAATAATGTGAAAGTATAGATAGATAATCAAAGAGACAAATCTTAATATTTTTCTCTTGTCATGCTTGATAGCTCTAATGTTCTCAATCAATTTTGCACACAATATCTCACAAAGATTATACTGAGTTTTATCTTTTGCCATCCTTATTGTTGCTAGAACAGTAGTTATAGATACACTATTCATTTTTCTTGCATGCTGAAACTTGTAACCAAGTATCATGGTGAGGAGTTTGATGTCTTCTTCCATAATGGGATCAACAGTCATCCTACACCTATCACATCTAGATAAGCATGCTTGCTCAACCTGTTTCTTTACATCTTTACCAGTGGGAAGAACTGGTCCAACCGTAGGGAGTCTGGTCATCTTGTGAATAAGATCAATAGTAATGCGGATAGGAACTTCACCAATCCAATATAGATCATCATGTATCCTACTAAGTAGGATTTTAACCCATTCTAGTTCATAGAACTCATGTGCATTTGAATACTCAAACATAAGGTTATTAGTGAGATGCATGTATTCATCCTTGAATGAATAATTTAGTTTCATCATTGATGCCATAAGAGTTGCTATGCTATTATCCCCAATAGTTTCCTTCTTACAATAGATGTATGCATGAATGTCCTCTACATGTACGAATCCTAGCAAAGTCTTGGAGAATTCCCCTTCTACATCATCTAGTACTAACTTGAATGGATGATTCTTAAACACATATCTCTTCTTCTCAGAGATTTCAAACACTATAGGAGTAGCCATTACTTACTTGTTACTTTGTTAAGTAGGGTTTCTAGAGACTTTGAAATGATGCATCCACTAGGGTTCTGTTTCAACTTCAATTCGCCTTTCTAACCAAACAATAGTTATCTGTTGATGTTTTGATGCTAAAATCTCATGTGCTCTTTGAATGCTCAATCTCAAATGCAAAAGTGAAGATGAGAGATCTCTTTAGTAAATTATATAAAAGTTATTGCATTTAATTCTTGTTGTCATAATGTGGTTTACATTGAGAATTTCAATCTTTGGTTTTGTCCAAGTTAAAGCTATGTGTCTATGCATACTTCCTCAATTCATCACCAAATACATGAATCCATAGGCGCATACTCAAAGGTGATTATACTAGCCACATAGGGGTTTAGAGCTAGAATATCTCCCCCTAAGACCATGAGGGTCATCTAACCAGAAGTAGAAGGTGCGTCCACTATGGATGCATCTACTACCTTTTTCTCATCATTATATTTCTTTACTTCAACCCATATTTCAACTGAATCTTTTGTAGCTTTTACAAACTTGACTTCACTAGATTCTTTAAATAATGATTCTTGAGGCTTTTCTTGTTTCTAAGTTCTTGACCTGCAAAACATTGAGATATGTCCTGCTTTGTTACATGAGTGACAGATGATTGGAGGTCTATTAATATTGTTTATCATGTTACACTCCTTGGTTTTGTGTCCATTATAATTACATATCTGACATGTAATGTTCGAATAGTTTCTCTGAGGTTGATTTCTCTGATTGTGTTGATTCAAATTTCTTTGGTTCTGCTATGATTGATTTCTTTGACTTCTTCTGCAATGTATAGCCCTATGACCAGATTTATTACAAGAGTAACAGTATCCATTGAAAGGTCTTACCTCTTTACAATCTCTTTCAAAGTGTCCATGCTTGTTACAAGCATAACAAGTTTGGCTAACTAGCTTGTGTTCATTTTTAGGAGGTTTTTTATTACCCTCTACAAGATTCTCACTTTTATTTGCTTCTGTGGATTCTTCTTGTGCTTTCTTTGTTTCTTGCATTGCATTGATTTCAATTTGAGCTATACTATATCCAACATTAGTAGTATCACCTTTTAGATTTTGTGCATAAAGTTGTCATTGAATTATATTAGAACTTGTGTGTAATTTACCAATTTTATTTTTTGCTTGTGTTAATTCAGATTCTATCTTTTTCTTGATATTTTCCAACTCCAAGATCTTCATATTTGCTAGCATAAGTTCTTCATATAATTGTTTTCTTTCTTTGGTATTTTCTTCAATAGTTGTTAGGATATTTGTAAGCTGTTCACTTAGATCTTTAATCCTATCTTTTAGAGACATGTTTTCTTCATTCAACTTTTTGACCATTTTTCCCAAGTCATTTGTAGAGAAATCTTTTAGATCTTTCCTTAATTTTTTGATAAGCATTTGGGAGCCATCAACTTTTAGTTTAATTTCTTCATTTTATTTTTTAGATCTATCAAGATCATCAAGGGCTGCTTCAAGATTCTTTTTTAGATGTTTCTTAGCTGTTGAATCCATGATCTTCTCAAGTGGTTAAACTTTCTTTCGGAGGACTAGAGCTCTGATACCAATTGTTAGAAACATTGAGAGGGAGGGTGAATCAGTGTTTGTTACTTTATCTTTATTTCAAAAATTTGAAACTTAACTCAAATAAATAAAAAGATATGATTACATGGAAACCTTGATGAGAGGAAAACTCTGATGGGAATTAGTACCCACAAATGATTGTACTAGTCTAATGAACTTGTTAGAGTTCCTTTACTCTATTAGTCCAGCATTCTTTACAATGCAAGTACAATGAACCTGTTAGGAGTCTTTACAAAAACCCTGTTAAAGGTGGTTGGCTCACTGCTCAATAAGATGAAGGCTACAACCTTCAGGTGATAGATATACTATATCAAAAGATGAACTATTGTAATGACACTATGGTCTGATCAATTCCATTTATGCACTGATGCTTTGATCTCTTGAAGACTTATAATTCATACTAAATTCCTTATATTGTTCTTTTGAATATCCTCTCTGCTTCTTTTTCATCGACACACTTAATATAAAAGTGCATGTCTAGTATATATACATGCATGAATAGACGCGACTAAATACAAGACCTTAGTCAGCCCAAAAACAACATACACAATGCTTCCAAAAAAATTGGATTAAGAGTGTTTACATGAGTGTGAAAGACATAATTACAAACTTATTACAATAGGTGCATAGCCTTTACAAAATAAAATATTATACGCTAATCCAAATCTGAGGTCGGCTCCATACTCTATTTTCTGAACTGTTAGTGGCACTTAATCTTCCTGTATCTTCTCCATACTGTCATTCCATACCATTTGTGTATAGGGTAAACACAAAAACATATCATAGAGCTTAGGTATGAATGCGCATAGTCTGACTTGATCGTACACATGTGCGTTGGTGCTCTGATCAATTGAATAACTCTATACTATTCTATTTTATGTACTTAGCAAATTTTTTTCTTCAAAGTTTACTGTCAAAACTTCATATGACTTTGTTTCCATAATGAAAACACAAAATAAGTCATATACACCCTAAGTGTCAGTTTGCCAACAATATTTCTTGGTTATTCAACTAAGAGTAAAGCATATAAGTGTTTGAATTCTAACACTAACAAAATTGTGGAAAGTGCAAATGTTAGAATTGATGAGTATGCAGAAAGAAATGAAGCTGAAAGCACATAGGAACCTGAGAATTACAAATCAATCATTTATATGGATGAGAAAGATTCTAATACATTACCTTAACCTGAGAAAGAGGTAGCTGAGAAATAGCTAGCACCTGTTGAGTCACAGAATGAGGATGTTGGGCAATAAGAGGTAATTAGCAAGCTATTTTATGGAGATGTCGAGTCACAAAATCAACCAGAATTGAACGTGAATGATCAACCTAAATCAGAAAGAGAACCTAATCTAGAAAATTATGTGAGGAGGCATGAAAAACCTGATCAAATCATAGGATTGAAGGATTCTATATTTATGACAAGAAACAAGTTGAGAGACGATACATACTTGTTATGTGATTTTGAGCCTAAAACAGTAAAAGATGCCTTAGACAATGAAGACTGGATACAAGCCATGAATGAAGAAATCAAACAGATTGAGAAGAATAATACTTGGACACTTGTACCTAGGTCGAATAACAAGAATGTAATTGGCACTGGGTGGGTATTCAAAAATAAGATGAATGAACATGGAGAGGTAACAAGAAACAAATCTAGATTGGTATGCAAAGGTTGTGTACAAGAGGAAGGAATTGATTATGGAGAAACATTCACCCCAGTTGCAATATTAAAAGGAGTAAGAACATTACTTGCATATGCAGCCTACAGATGTTTTAAAGTTTATCAGATGGATGTGAAGTCAGCATTCCTAAATAGAATATTAGAAGAAGAAGTGTACATTGAACAAGCTAATGGATTCGTAGACCCAAATAAGAGGAATATGGTTTGTAGAGTACACAAAGCACTATATGGATTGAAGCAAGAACCAAAAGCATGGTATGAGAGATTGCACAATTATTTGGTAAAGATTGGGTTTGCAAGTACCAATGACAACAACAATCTATATTTGAAGATAGAGCAATGTAAAGGTACTTTATTAGCTAAATTTTTTGTTGATGACATTATATTTAGTGGACAAGATGTGTTATGCCAAATATTTGCAAAAGAGATGCAAACTAAATTTGAAATATCTATGTTTGGTGAGATAAAAAAAATTTCTGGCTTACAAATATATCAGATGAAGAATGGCATCTATATTACTCAATCAATATATGTCAAGGAGATACTAAAAATTTTTGGAATGGAAGATTCAAAACCAGTGAGTACACCCATGGCTACTGGACAAAAGTTAACAAAGAATGATGATACAAAAGAAGTGAATCAAACCCTTTATAGATCCATGATTAGAAAGTTGCAATATGTTGTACATAGTAGACTTGATATTGCACTGGCTGTCAGTATTGTTGTGAGATTTTCTGCCAATCCCAAAGAAACACATATGATGGTGATAAAAAAGATTCTGAGATATTTGAAAGGATAAGATGAATATGGTCTGTATTACAAAAGAAATGACAAGTTTGAACTTGGAGTTTTTACTGATTCTGATTGGGCTAGAAATGTAGATGATAGGAAAAGAACCATAGGAGGAGCATTTATTTTGGGAAAAAGATTAGTCTCATGGACAAGCAAGAAATAGAATTGCACATCACAATCTACAGATGAAGCCAAGTATGTGGCAACAACTGTTAATTGTTCTAATATTGTGTGGTTGAAGCTTCATACTTAAAAGGTATGAAAGAAGAGATCACAGAACCAATTGGCATATATTGTGATAACATGAGTGTCATTAATATTTCTAAGAATTCACTCTAAGACAAAGCATATAGCTATCAATTATTATTACTTAAGGGAGCTAGTTAAAAAAAAGGAAGTGAGACTGGAGTATGTGAATAATAAGGAACAGTTAGCAGACATATTTACAAAGGCACTACCCAAGGATGCTCATGAGTATCTACAAGGTAAATTAGGGGTGATTCCCCTAACTAAGGATAATTATTTTAGAATAGTACTATTGCATCAAATATTATACTTAGAATATTTTTTACATTGATGCACATGTAGTCACACTTTAGGATGTTGCCTAAAGTTGTGAAAGACAGACTTGAACAGAAAAGAGGATCAGTCATAAGCAAGATGATAGGAATAACATCATACATAGTTTTTGAATAGAAGAATATTCATGGTGAAGATGTCAATGTCTTTGGCATTGTTGTCAAAGAGGGAGAAATATACTGAGAAAGATAGAGGGAGAAGTTTACTGAGAAAAAGGAAGAGATTGTTGTCAAAGAGGGAAAGATTAATGAAACAGAAAGATTTTGGTGTGATCACAGACACAGAGGGAGAAAATTTTTACAAGATGAGAATCAGAATGAAGCTAAAGACATTAATGAAGATTTGTTCATATCAAGGAACATAGGTAGACTTTTTGGATTGTATGATAACTATGGTTGAAAATTATTGTTTTACTGTTTAGTGTTTCCATTAATGCCAAAGAGGGAGATTGTTGAAAAGATTATTGGAAAGTTACAATGGAAACAATTTTTGTTTTTCATTGATGTCAAACCTTAATTGGTGAGACTATTACTATCTATTTAAATACCATATCTATTGATTGATGAATGATATTTAACAAGAAGAGCAAATGAAATGGTTGAGTGATGGGAAATCACTAGGGTACTTGATCAGTTGACACATTGGCAAAGTAATGTGTTATTTATCTTTGGATGATAGTTTACTATAAACTATTTCTACTAAGAAAAGTCAGTGATGACTAAGCGTCAGTAAATTTATGAGGAAAATAGTGATGACCGAGCATCAGTAAATTGTCGAGGAAACACAGTGTTGGCCGAGCAACAGTATTTTGGTAATTGTTGAGATTTGAGATCTCTGGCTGACTTAGTTGATTTTATTGGGCTATGTAAAGTTAAGTAAGGATAAGCTTGATTGATCCACACTATTTAAATGCATAGGTAACCGTAATTAATGCATGGATCAAAGATTCAATTAGTGATTTCTTTGGAGGAATAAATTAAATGTAATGATGGAAAGATCCATTGGATCTAACCTAACCTAGGATCTACGATCTTGATTAAGCAACAAAATATTTCTCTAACCTAGATGAAGAGGTATATGATAACCTCAAGGGGTTATTCATGAATAATGTATGCATGCAAGAGGATTACATAGTTAATTGACTGATTAGCATGATCTAAGTAGACAAGGCTGAGAAGAGAAGGATAGAGTTGCATAAGTGATTGCTTGATGGATTTCCAAGCACATCTGAAGATTGAAATAAAGATGGAGGCCACTTAGTGAATTAGCATTAAAACTAAATTGGATCTAGATTTGCAAAGTAAGTTGTATGTATGAGATCACACCTGCTAATTAGTTTTTAACCATTGTATCAGTCAAAATCCTTTAACCAGGTTGACCTAACAGTCATTGTATAAATACTTTTACCAAGGTAACATTTAGGTGGAATGTTATAAGTCCTCTAACAAGGCCACTCTTGATAGGGTGATTAAATCCTTTAACCACCTCACATTTAGAAATGTGTTTTGTAACCTTTAACAGGGTTGGCTCCTAACAGAGCTCACTTCAGAAGAGTGAAAAGTTGATAGCATGCTATTGGTGGTTTTTCCTATATTGGGTTTCCACATTAAATACTACTGTCAACTTGTGTGATTATGTATGTTGTGTTTTACTATTAAGTTTCTATAGGTTGATTACATCTAAACAGTAAAATGCATATGTATGTTGTTATTTTATGTTATTGATGTCGAGCAGATCTGAGTTGTTCAAATTAGTATAAAGTTTAAATGGGCACATCTATACCTAAGGATAACTAATTCACCCCCATCCCTCTTAGTTATTCTAAATTCATTCTAACAGGAGTTTCTCTGTTGAAAACAGAGAGCTCAATTTTTGAACACCGCGGGCTTTCCATGATTTGGGTTTTATTCCATAATGTATGGAATTATTTCTATTTGTCTTCATGAAGCTCGGGCTACACATCTTATCTTCTTGGCTTGTAACTTAGAGATAAGTATCCTCTATTCTCATTTTTGCATTTACACAGTTTTAAAAAAATTTCAATTGTAGGCTTTATCTTTGATGCTTCTCTATGATTATTGCAATAACTTCTGGGTACTTTATTTTCTATTGTTATTGTCTCCTTTTCTTGAACACCCACTACTAGATAAGTTTCTTTCATTGCTTGGATAGCTCAAGCTTGTGTTATTCATTTTGGGGTAATTATATTTGTTGTTGTTTATGATATATCTCTACTACCATAATTACGTTTTTGCTCCACTGTTGTCCATCATCTTTGTCTTTATGCTATCTTCATGGGGTTCCTTTGTTTGTGTCTTTGTCTACTGTCGACAGTGACCATGCTTGTACTTTTTCCATCCTCTGTTGAGATAGTGACTTGAACTGTGATGGACATTTCTTTGTCTGAATTTATCCATTATTTGATTTCCATCTTGTAATAACAACAATGATAAGTGTATTGTACTGAGTTTATGGTAGTTGCAACTCTAGTAAGAATGTTGGTTCATGGTGTTTGAGCACAGGCTCATGACACCCATGAACATTACTATGAACAAAGAGCTTGATAATTTAAAACAATACATCTTTTTCTTTATTGAACAACACTATTTTTGAACATGCATATATTTACTTTTGATAACAATGTTTGTTTAATTTCCTTCTTGAAAATACACTACATTTGAACATTCATCCAATAATAACACTATTATTTACCTTCTATTATTAATTATGCATTGTATTTTGAACACAAATAACAACATCACGGATGCCTTGGTAGCAACCCATGATAGTATTACTGATGCTTTGCACTTTTAAGAACACACTTTTTTCTTATATTTTGTGTCTTCTCCTAAACATCCATATCTTTTGTGGAGTCTCCATTAAATATATACGACTGTTATTTGTTTTCATTCTTGTATAAAAATACCTATATCTTTAACATCATTAAGATGAACTCTTTATATGATGTTAACAGTGTTTGAATTTTGTATACGCATTTTCTTATCTGATAACACTTCAATTTAGTTCTTTTGTATATGCATGTTACTTTATAACATCATTACTATTATTCCTCTTCTCCACAATATGCACTGTCATTTCATTTCTATATATGCATATTCATTTGATAATAACTAAATGACACTTCTAGTTAGAATATCATTTGTTTTGTTCATGTATAACAGTAATCATCTTATTCAAACAAAATTACAATTGACCTTCAGTTGTGCAAAATTGAATAATAGAGTTACCCTATCATTTGATTGCAAGCATCAATTCATCTCCTTCTTTGCACATCTCTATTTTGCACATACTTCTTCTTTCCTTCTACACTAGTAAATTACAACAACATTTGACTACTCTGCATTTGATATCAACAATGTTTCAATGCATGATTATTGTTCTTTGATGACATCATGAGCATCTACATTTGCATATACATGATACTTTGCAAAAATAGAAAGTAGCATACAATGATATGTAAGTTTTATAACTTTAAATAACAATGTCAATATCATTTCTCGAACATGCACTGTATGAACTGAATATGCATTTTTTTAGTCATTTGATAACTGATAGCAATGTAATATGATCATCTTTCTACATATCAGTTTATATTTTATCCTTCTTTGGCATCTTCTCATTACATTAGATCATCTCATAACAACATTATGTAATGAACTACATCTCTCCTTCTTCTGCATATTTCAATTCCTGAACTCATGAACTCCTAGCATTCCTTTTTCCCTTTTGATAATGCATCTTGTGAGGTTCAAGCATGGGCTTGTGACACTCACTGTAGTTTCCTTTGTTATTTTTGAATTCATAGATCACATCCTCTCTACATCTGAATACACTTCTGCTTATTCTATTTGCAAACATCACCAAATCCAATACGTTAGGTTAGTGAACATGACCAACTGATCAATTTTTATGTGTAAGTAGCATGTGTCATGACATTCATGCATGAACGTTGCTTGCTTGATTGTGTTCACTATCCTAACACTACCTATTTAGAAAAAAATTTCTCAGCTACAGGAACTAAGTCCCTTTGATTCAAATATGTGGTTTTACAAACAACTTTTGTATAATGCAAAATGATAACCATAGATAGTAAAAGGTTTCATGGAGGCATGTCCCTTTGATACTTCTATTCTATTGATGTAGATGCATACTTTTCTATTGTATTGATGTTATTGGTGTTAAGGCCTTCAAATATCACCCTAACTCAGGCATTAGGGCATACTAATATCTCATGGTAACAATGCAAACCTTCCTAAGTTATGGGTGCACTCTGATTAAGAAGGAATCTCAAAATTCTATTTTGGTTCCTATTTGATTTGGAATATCACCTATGACTAATTTCAGAATGGGGAACAGGGAGAAAGATAACTAAAACTTAATAAACAAACTAAAAAGGTGATACACCAAATTTGATTCAGACTTATCATAACTTTAAACCAACACCTATAGGACATACATTACAAGGATCTGCAATTACATTCACTACTCAACACATAGGCTGACCTAAACCTCACTTTTAGGGTTTTTACGACAAATAGTGACAATTCTGCCAACAAACATGCAACTTCTGTAAAAGGTTATACTTCACAACCTAGAATAGGAATTAGATTAATTCTCATATCTATGTTGCAAAACACATTATACTTAAGTGCAAAAAAATTAAAAGGGCTAATAATAGACACTCAGAAAGATGTATGAGTAATGGGGATAAGCTTTATTATCTTCAAACTCTGTAAAATAGTTACATGAGAAAGTACACAAAATGCCAAGGAATTTGGTGTAGGAGCACCCTAAGGTCTTTAGGTAGATCTTTAGACATTTTTTCTTGTAGGTTGGTTTGGCCAACCATTCATGAATAAGGACTAATATATAAAGTCCCTAGTGTGTTTTGAGATTTAATTAGAGTTAGGAAAGATTAGGGTTTGTATGTTGTTGCGTCTAGTTGATTCTAGGGGTCTAGAACCTAGAAGTCAACTCAAAAGTCAAAGGGTTGACCAAAGTTCCAAAGTGGGAATATTTTTGAGTTTTAATGTTATTAATTTATTTGAGGTAAATTGGTAAGGTTTGGAACCAATTAGGACCCTAAAAGTTGAGAAAGTGACTTTTTGACAAAAGTTGTCATGACAACATTTCCTAGATTTTAGAAATTGGCTCTTATGATGCCCAAATCTTGACCAGAGGGTCTAGACAGGTGAGATGGAGGTATATAAGGTTATTTCAATGCTAATCTAACAGTTAGATTTGATATTGTATGGACTGGTGTTTGAAAATAACCAATTTGCGGTGTAATTAAGCTACAGAGCCATCATCCATCACTTTATTGGATTGACTGGTTTGAATGAAAGCATGGAGAGTGTCTGAAATTTTATTCCTAAGATCTTTGTGACATTAGTTTAGTTGATTTTGTAGACGTCTAAAATCATCCTTATATTAATTTAATTAATATTCCCTTAGCATTATAATTAATTTTAATTAATTAATTATATCTGTTATATTATTCTATTTATTTATTTAATTAAATTTATTTAATTAAATATAATTCACTTCCCTTAGTATTTAAATTTAATTTAAATACTATTCCCCTTTAATGTATTAAATTTTATTTATAAAAATTAGCCCTCATTAATCCCTTTTAAATAAATTTTTAGTTTATTTATCCCCCACATGACTTAATTCTACTAAACTATAATTAATCTAAATTTAATTTAGATTAAGCTAATTTGAACCTAGATCCTACCCTACCTCACATCACTCTCATCAAATAGACCTATTTACTAATTAACTAAGGTTAATTAGGCTAATTTCTTGATTCCTACACCAATTAGTCCTAATTATTTGCTCACACATGTGTGAGCAAATTTCCAAAAATTGTGTTTTCCAAATAATCCTTATTTGGTGCCAACAAGGTTTCTTACACCTATGATGACACCCTCTTACACTTTTTAAAAGCGTCTCATTGGCCCAAATCTCTTACACCTCTTAAAAGATCCTTCACATGTGTACTTTAAATATACTTTGACCCATCACATCCAAAGTTGCTCACACATGTGTGAGTAAAGTTGGCCTCTTGCATGGCTTATGTGTCCCTCATGTGGCACCTATATGGATTCCACATGAGATCCACCTCATCCAAGCCTTCTATCTCCTCCAAAAAATCTATAAACAGAGGTCGTTGTCAAAAGCAAATCATCTCTCATTTATGCATTGTTATTATGCTAGTTTTGTTGTAGAAATTTTTTGTTCATGCTTCATGCTTTCTTAATTCATTTTGAAATCTAGATACTACATATTAGGTTTATAATGGAATGAATCTTAGCTAGTCTTTGCATATCAATCTAGATTAGTTTGCATTTTCATTAATGCTGAATGGCTTGAGACAAGTTTCTCATACTTGTTCTTGAGTTCTTCAACATCCATTAGCTTGCATTCTAAGTTTTTCATCCATCAATCAATCATAGTGGGATTAAGTTATTATGTTGGGAGAGCACACCCATAATGATCTCTAAGACAAAATCACCAAGGCATTGGGTGCCCTTGTTTGGCTCATCGGAGGTTGTGGTGTAAACCCATTTGTTTCTTTCTTTTCATTTGAATATGCTAGCATGATTATGATTTCTAATGACTAACCTTGTTGTTTGCATGTTTGAGTGATTGTGTTGGACAGGTAGGTTTTATCACATACATTTTGGCATGACCGGTGGGGCCCACATCCCTTTTTTCTAACAATTTTCTTACATTTTTTGTCATTCTGGAAATTTTTTACGTAGACCCGTTTGCACTCTAATTCCACAATCCACATTTCCATAACGTCATCTGCGATACTTCACCATCTGTGCATGCAAGCTACCATCTCCATCTGTTGAAAAATAGACTTACAATAATATGGTTTAAACTATTTTTTTATCAAGTTTCAAGTATTTTAACTCTCTAGTTTTTGATAGTAAGACCTTTTTTAAGAGCTAAATGTTGTCCAAATTGGTAAAAAAATTGATATTTATGTGTATTAGGTCTATTTATAGAAAAATTTGACTCTTTTTTTTTATTCAGTTGTCTATGTAGGTGAACGACCATATCCGTAGATCACCATCTGCGTAGATCACCGTCTGCGTAGATCCCCTTCTGCACTATTTTCTGTGGTTAACATATTTTTGCAGCATTTCACATTTTAAGGACTAGAAAACTACTAACGGTTTCGTGCAGGTTCCCTAGAAGTTTTAACAAATTTATTTGGAATGAAATTGTATGTTTAACCATTTTTCTTAGAATGTATGTTGCTTAAGAAAAATTTACCTCACCCAATCTTGAATGCTTAAGGGAATGAACTTCATCACTCTTGAATGACTTAAAGTAAATTAACACACCTTTACAAAGCTTTCCTCTTTTTTGTGTGAGAAAAGAATTGAACATGTATGTTTAATCACACTATTGTGTCTTTTGCATAGGTAGAAAACACATAATTTTTCTTTAACTAGGTTCAAATTGAAATGAACTCTTTTTGGTGTGTTTGAAGAAGTGTTTTTCAACACTTCTTTCAAGCTATTTTGTCATTTAGATTAAATCCCTTAACATAAGTGATGCTATGATTAAGTTATAGTCATATCCTCTCCCATCGCCTTTGTGGATCTTGGGTGAAGAGAAAGCTTAGCTTAATCAAGCTTCTAGAGAGGCCTGTCTACAAGGTGTGCTTCCCCTTGAGAGGATGACCTCAAACCAGTAATCCCTTCGGCTAGTATAGAAATAAAGTGCGACCCAAAGGTCCTCTTTATCCCTTCAAGCTCGGGCAGGTCATGTTTAATGGTAGTCCATACTGAGTGAATATCCTCAGTATATTGGCATGGTTGAACTAGAGACTTAAGTGTCTAATATCGTAGAAACCGATTGCAAGGACACCACAAAATATTATTGGGTAAAAGTACAATAATCTGTCACGTTTTAGGCTAACTTATCAGCACAGCTGAATTTTATTATTTCTAACTAAAAATTAATTTTGGTCAAGCATATAGTCTAGCTAGATTCATTCTAGCTAAGTTAGATAAGTTCTTTAACTTTTCCAATTGGAAATGTCTATTAAATGTATGTTTTATACCACTTTGAGTCCAATTACCATAGAAATAAAATTATTTCAGAAAAAGTGACATTTCAATAACTCCTAGTCTTTTTAATGATATTTTTTTAAAAATACAAAAATACCATTTTGTAGAGAACTGATTCAAGAATATCCTCATATAGATTTTATACTATTTTAATTAAAAAATATTGAAAGTAGGTATTTTAATAGTCACACAGTTGTTGATTTGGAAAATATAAAAAAAATGATAAATCAATTCAAAAAAATTTAAAAATCATAGAAAACGCTAGACAAGAGAGTCCTCTTCAATAATATGTAATTTATTTGGTTTTTGGTATAGTTTTGATAAGGGAAAAGTGGCAGGAGACAAAAACTGTTGATTTTAGGTAAGTTTGACTTTGAAAATTTATAACGGGAAAACTATAGATCTAAAACACTTCTTTCTTTTTTTTTGCACTAGATATACATGTCATCTAAAACATATTCTGAAATTGGAAGACAAAACAATGTTTTACTTATAATGATTTGGCGGGAAGTAAACTTCTTGATTTATAGTATTTTTCAGGAGATGAAAAATAGACCTAAAAATTCAAAAAACATATTAATTTTATTTAAATTTTTTTTTAACAAATATAGGCATATAATTCATCCTATTTTACACATTTTTTCAGTTTACATCATCTTCAAATTGTCAACAAAAATGTGACTTTTATGCCCTTGAAGTTTTACAGTTTTGGTGTTGTTAACATTTTCCTTTGTAAAAGGGTGATAGATTATTGTGCTTTTACCCTATTAGCAACTGTAACTTAGTAGCCTACCTGATTCACCTCCAAACAGTGATTTATTATAGTGCAAGGGGAGGAAAGATTCTCCCCCCAAGATTCCCATCATACGTGTCCCAAGGTATTATGTTGCGAAAGAGATCTTTGACAACAACAATACCTGGCAAAAGGCAAAAACATGGGTGCCCTTCTATGGGTGACATTGTTGTGTGAGCTGAAGGACTACCAAGCAATGAGCCTATAATATTTCATGCGAAGCCAATTACATAAGGTAGCTACTATTTGAACTGTCTTCATTTTGATAAACTAAGTAAAAACATAAGTGGCTTGAAAGAGTCACTTGAACATACACAAACAAGATCTTGCAATTTGAATCAAAGTTCCCCAAAGTCACATTTGCTTGTATCCCTCAAGGTTTTTTTGTCCCTTGCTATATTTTTATAAGATGTGTCTATTATTTTTTTGGTTTGAGTGTGCTGAAATTGGTTCTTACCATTGAACAAACCTGTCCAAAATCAAATTGATGATCAAAATCTACCTAGAATTTCAATACACTATCCTAGCAATAGTCAACTATCTCCGCTCTAGATCCACCATCCGTGTAGATTACCATCTGCATAGATTTTCATCTGCACATATCCCCGGCTACATCTGAGATTGTCGTCTCCGCTTGAAAATAGTAAGCTTCCAAATCTGCTGAGACATCCAAAATTTGGTCTTCTGTAGGACCCTGGAATCATTTGCCCTATAACATTCAGTCATTCCACAAAAATAAGATTTTTCACATGACATGACCAGTCTCAAGAAACATAAGAAGGTTAAGCTTCTAACACCTCCAGTTTATAAAGAGCAGAAAGAAACCACTCACAAATCTAAGGAATATCATGAGAAAGTTGATAAAATCCTTTACAACAACAGGATCTGCAACTTCATGGCCAAGTATTCTATCAACAGTGCTTTCATTTCCATTGAACAATATGATTAGATAACCTCTTTCTTCTAGGATCATTCTATCATTCTTCCATCATCATTTTTCCTTCTCTTGGAGTATTAGATCAAATCATCAAAACAAATCAATCCTTTTAGGTTGAAAGATGTTAATCAAAGTATTACAAACCTTCATCCTCAAACAAACACAATGTTACTTGTAGACCATCAGTCCATCTCAAATTATTTTAATCCCGTAGTGGTGTCCCATCTTGCTTGAGATCACAAGTCCATCTTCAAGTAGAACAAGTATCACTTCAAATCCTTTTGTGTTTGTATCATCACAAGGTTTTGTCATGCTTAGGTTTTGTTCCAAAAACCTTTAAATCAATCATTAAATCCTCAATCCAATCAATCAGTCAATCAATCCCTAAACAAACATCAATCTAGATCTAATCAAATCCTATCAAATATAGAGTCAAGATCGTTGCTCCATTCCATTTCAATCTTACACCTTCTTGTCTTCCATTCTTCTAAGTCCACCATTGTATGGTAGTCACTTGATCCCAAGCTAGAAACATGAGGTGTGGAACACTCAATGCCGCTACGTATGAAGTGAACCCTTTTGGTAGTCAAAAATTTCAAGGTATTGAAGTACAAGCTGAGGAAATTCCCAAAGAAACTGAGTTAGTAGAACAAGAGGAATGACCCACCCAAGTGAATTACTTCCTTAGTGATCCTTACAATGTGGAAATGGTTGAGAAAGCCATTATGCAAAACATCGGTGAAATATTCTTGAACATTATTTAAAATAGCATCACAGTGCCTGCTAACTTTGATGATACACTACTTACCTGAAAAATCACCAAAGCCATTGCTGCCACTACTACAGCCATGGCTTCTACCTCATGCTACATCATCATGTGACACTGGTAAAGGACTTGTTAGTGAACCTTCCACATTAGCACTTGTGTCAACAACTGCATCAATACCCCAATTGACACAAGAACAAATTCAACAAATCCTTAGCACCTTTCCAAACAATACTACACATAACAACATGAAAACAATAACAACTCAAGGAGAAAGCACTAATGTCAACAACATAGGGTAGATTTCCATGTCTTTGGCTACATCATCTCTGTTTCAAACAACAGGTATGAAAACAACCGTAACTGACACATTTCGACCTTATCAATATATACTTCCTCATATTGTTGGTATGACCTCCATGGGATTTTCAGCTACATAGTTTAGACGAGGAGGAGCCTATGTGCCACCATTTATTCCACAGAATACTCCAGATTTCACCCAATAATTTAACAAGCTCAAAAGCATTGTACAAGGTTTACAAAATGGGGGCAAGAAGGAGTTTTCTTTTGAGGAGATTTCTCCCTATCCATTTGACAAGTCTATCACAATGCAATCATTCCCACCAAACTTTGAGATGCCTAAATTTGAGAAATACAAAAGTGAAACATGTCCTCTACAAAATCTCAAAGAGTTTTACATTACATGTCAAGAAGTTTCCTATAATGAGAATTACGTAAAAAAACTCTTCACTAGGAGTCTTGGAGGCGCAGCTTTAGAATGGTTCATGGCCCTTCCTTATGGGTCAATCTCTACTTTCTCTAATCTTGCAGAGAATTTTGTTGGACAATATCCGTATAACATTGAGCATCAAGCATCACTCAATGATTTGTGCAATACTAAACAAAAGAATGGAGAAACCTTTGCTATCTTCTTACAATGATGGAGACATATTACAAATTGCATGCCATGGAAAATACATGATAGTCACTTAATTGACATCTTCACAAAGAATTTGATTTGTGAGATGTCTTTCCAAATGAAAATGGCTTCACCTGACACCTTTGAATCCCTCGTCAAGAAGGGAAAAGACATTGAAGATGGCCTTTTGCAAAGAGGTAGCATCAAATATTATACTCCTTCCAACAATGGTAAACCAAAATTCTAGAGTAAGAACAAAGGAGTTGTCAATGATGGAGTGACTGATTCCAAGCATGTTCAAACTATTCAAGCATCCAACAATAACAATCAAAACAATTGCAACACCAATCAAAACCAAAATCAGAATCGTAACAACAATCAAAACCATAATCAGAATCAGAACAATCAAAATTAGAACAACAATCAAAATCACAATCAAAAAAACAATCAACAACTACGCAATCAATCATTCTTGTTTCCTTGCAACAATTACAATAACAATAATGACAATAATAATAATAATGACAATCGACAACAATGATAATTCATAGCATTGGCAGAACCTCTAGACGTAATCTTCAAACAACTTGCACATCAAGGGATGATAATCTACCCAAATACTCGGCCTTTCGATAAGAATCAACCTATGCCTGTATGGTATAGAGATAATGAATATTGTGATTATCATCACATCAAAGGCCATGATGCCAATAAATGCATGAAGCTTAGACACTTTATGCAAGACCTTATTGAGGATGGAAAAATTGAAGTTGAAGGTCAAAATGCATCATCATCTAATGCAAAACTTGAAGTCTACAATCAGCCCTTCCCACCACACAATCAGAATAATGCATCCAATGCAATCCCATATGATTACTCTACCAATACTATCATAGGCTATGATCGAACATGTGGGAGCCAAAATGAAAATGATATCTGTGGGTTTGATGCTCTTTGTGGCCGCATTAAAGAAGCTGACACACATGTTAACACCATAATCCTTAAAGCTATAGATTGTAATGCTACCACACACAGACCTAGAATTACTGTTCAAGCTGCTGATAAACCTTCCACATCTACAAATCCACTAGCTGCACCATCTACCACTGCTCAAGCTACCTCACACTATGACCTATTGGCTCAGTTAGGGAAGACACCTGCACAGATATCCATTCTAGACCTCTTGACAACTTTGCCAATTCATAGAGAAATCCTTGATAAATCTCTAAATGAATCTCGCGTCCCTGAAAGCATCAATGCTACATAATTCCAAGCTATGATAGGGAACTTAGCCGCACAAGAACATCTTATCTTCATGGATAAGGACTTTCATGGTCCTGACCTGCATCATAATAAGTCCCTCAATATAGAAGGCAAAATCCAATCCACAAAAATAAAATGTGTCCTTATAGATGGTTGATTTGGCCTGAATTTGTGCACATTAAAGATGATTCGTAACATCGGTCTTTTTGAGGACCTTTTGGATGTAGACAAATGGATCACAATAAAGGCCTATGATGATCGAGAGTGAGAAAGCAAGGGTCTGATCACACTACCATTACATGTGGGCCTAGCCTTGACTGAAACTATTTTCCATGTGCTGGATCTAGATCTACCTTACAATACCTTGCTGGGATGACCATGGATACACCCTATCAAAGGTGTACCCTCTACTTACCATCAATGTTTAAAGTTCCCACATCACGGTACAGAAATCACAATTCCTAGAGATCTTTAACCCTTTCACTACTGCAAGAGACTAGAAGGAAAACAATCTAACTATTGTCCATTGAATGAGTTTGGATGATATTCTAATCAAGAAACCCCTATTTCAAACACTCCATTAGTTCTAGAAAAGATATCAGAAACACCAGTAGAGCAATCCAAAGGAAAGGAAAAAGTTACTAAACACAAGGTTATAGAAGACAAACCCTCTTCATCTGAAGCAAAGGCCACTTTTACAGATCAAGGCATGGGAGGGTATAAATTTGAAAGTGCTCTATGTATTGGGAAACTCCCATTGTCTCCAAAGTCTTATGGAAAAACATCACCATTACCCTCCTCTAAAGACAAAGAGCTCATGCGTTACAAAAAAACCACTTTTGAACATTTGGGGTCCCTATCAAATGAACACATGGAATATAATGTCCTTGATTGGCTCTATAATGATGAAGAAGAACGACCTATAAATTTCCCAAAAGGAAAGTATCCTAAGGTTACTCCCATTGTTGAAAGCATGGGATATCATGGTACTAGCCTTAGAGCTAATGAAATAGGTAAGAAGAAGATCATAATAGCCAATGGCTATCCTAAAGGACATGGATTGGGCTCCGTGGAGACCAAGAATAACTTTGCTAAGGATTACTTTATAGCTACCTCAGATTCAGACACTGAGGAAGATTTCTTCAAAATTCATTTCCACTATGTTGAAGATGACCTAAATGAAAATCACCATGTCTTCACTATCATCCAAGACAACCTTTCATCCCCTCATCTACCCCTCACAAACCCTGAATTATTTGACTGGGATCAGCAAGACTCATCACCAGCTTTGGATGTTTGTGATTCAGATGAGGTAGTTTTAGCCCTCTTTGGACTTAAGAATCTCTAAGAGTATGAACATTAGATCCACTATAGTGAACAAGCTTACTTTAGTATCCAAGTCAACTCTCTTAGTCACAAAAATGAAAAAGAAAATAAAAATAAAAATAAATGAAAATACATCCTCTAGTGAAAACCTCTTGTAGGCACCTTTGGATGAAGAAAAAGATAAAATAAAGGATGCTTCCTCTAGTGAAAACCTTTCTAAGGCACTAGAGGAGGGAGAGGATGAATTTCTGTTTATATCCTTAGAACCAGAAGTGTCCTCTATTATTATCGAAGACACTATTCTAATCAATTTGGGTTCAGAAACAGATCCACACATCACATACATTGCAGTTTCTCTCAGTGATCATGAAAAGAAAGACATGACAACATTTTTGCATAAACATAAAATCAACTTTGCATGGACATAAAAAGACATGCTCGGGCTAGATACAAATGTTTTTATGCATCATATTGATGTAGATCCTAGTGTAAAACCTATTAAACAGAAACTTCGCAAGATGCATCCGCAAGTCGCACTAGTAGTCAAAGTAGAGCTTCAGAAGATGTTGGATGCTGAAGTAATCAGACCTATCGACTATCCTGAATGGGTTTCCAATATTGTACCAGTAGGCAAGCCTACTAGGGGCATTCACATCTGCACTGATTTCAGAGATCTAAACCTTGCATGTCCCAAGGATGATTTTTCACTCCCAAATATTGACATTATAGTGGATTTGACTGCCAGAAATGAAATGTTGTTGCTTAAAGATGGCTTTTGAGGTTACAATCAGATTAGGATAGCACTAGAAGACCAGCACAAAACTACATTCACAACACCCTAGGGCACCTTATGTTATAAGGTGATGCGCTTTGGCCTTAAGAATGTCGGAGCCACCTATCAACATGCAATGACTACTATCTTTCATGACCTTTTTCATGTCATCATGGAAGATTATGTGGATGATCTTTTAGGAAAATTCAAGACAAGGGAATCATATATTCCAATCCTTGCTACCATTTTTGAGTGACTGGAGAAGTATAATCTTAGGCTAAATCCCAAGAAGTGTGTCTTTGGAGTACAATCTGGTAAACTACTTGCATACATTGTGTCACGGCATGGAATAGAAGTTGATCCAAAGAAAGTGAAAGAAGTCCTAGAGATTCCACCTCCCAAAACATTGAAGCAATTACACAGTTTACAAGGAAAACTATAATCAATCAAATGATTCATGTCACAACTGGAAAATAACGTACATCTGTTCTCTTATCTCCTATGCAAGGATATCAAATTCAAGTGGGATTACTTATGTCAAAATGCATTTGAGAAACTAAAAGGGTATCTGGCTAATCCACCTATGTTGGTACCACATGTTGCTACTCGTCCTATGATTTTGTACATATATGCTACAGAGGTCGCATTGGGAGCCTTCCTAGCACAATTAGATGATACCAGCAAAGAGTGAGCAATTTACAATCTCAACAGACTCTTATTGGCTATGAGTTGAATTATTCCTTAATTGAGAAGGCATGTTTGGCTATTGTTTTCTATACATAGAAACTATGACATTATATGCTCAATCATAAGATTCATCTTGTTTCTCAAATTGATCCACTCAAGTATCTCTTGGCACTTTCTACTCTTACTGGACGTACAATAAAATGGAGCATGATCCTTAGTGAGTTTGACATTGTTTATGTGGATCGCAAAGCTATCAAAGGAAAAGTAATTGTAGATCAGTTAGTTGAAGCACCTGTTGACGGTAAACATCCTTTGATCATAGATTTTCCAGATGAATCAATCCTCAATCTTTCCCTGAGTACACCATGGAAGCTTTATTTTGATGGATCCTTCACTCAGAAAGGATCGTGGGAAGGAATCTTGTTTGTTACACCAAAAGGGGATCTCACCCCTAAATCTTATAAATTACAGTTTCCTTGTACCAACAACATTGTAGAATATGAATCCCTTGTACTTGGACTCCGGCAAGCCATACAATGGAAGATTCTCAGTTTATTGGTGCTTGGTGATTCATAATTAGTTATCAAACAAGTTATCGATGAATATCAAACAAAGGATGACAAGTTTCTTCACTACCAGTGTCGTACAGTTGAAGATCTCAAAACACATTTCACTAAATTGATTTTCCACAGATCCCTCACACAAACAACAAAGCAGCAGACACCACGGCAACAATTGGGTCCTTAATCACCATGCCAAAACATAGTACACAATGTGATTTTCTTGTTGAGAATCTTATAGTCCCTTCTTATGTCAAACCGAATTCTGAAATGGTGTGTGAAATTGCTGATCCTAATTCCCCATGGTACCAAGAAGTATATTCCTACCTTTGTGATGGACATACCCCACTTACCTTAACCCCCAATCAACAAAAAAACTTCATTTGCTGCACTTCCTGATACACAATCCTTGGTGATACCCTTTTCCGAAAGCATTTTGATGGAACTCTATTAAGGTGTCAGAATTCTGATGAAGCACAAACATCCTTGGAGGAGGTACACCGAGGAATCCATGGGGCTCATTCTAGTGGACTTACTTTTCCCAAAAAGTTGTTATGCACTAGATATTACTGGCCTACTATGGAATAAGATGCCTACAACTATGTAAAGAAGAGTGTGCCTTGTCAGTAGCATGGTGATTTGATAGATGCTCCCTCCCAATCCCTTCAGCCGGCCACCATCACCCCTTGGCCCTTTTCCTGATGGGGTCTTGACCTTGTTGGCCAAATTTTCCCTAATTCCTCCAATGGCCATAAATACATCCTTACTGCTACTAAGTACTTTACCAAGTGGGTCAAAGTTGTTCCTCTCACCTACACTACTGGAAAATAGATTTCAAAGTTCATTTTGAACTATCTTATCTATCGCTATGGCATTCCTTAGGATATTGTTACTGATAATGTAGGAGCTTTCAAGAACAAGGATGTCATAGAGCTATGTAGGAAATTTATCATTACTCACTATACCTCTTCCAAATAATTTCTGCAAAGCAATAGTCAAGCAGAGGCTAGGAACAAAACCATCCTCAGAATCCTCAAGAAAATAGTTGATGAAGCTGGCCGCGATTGGCACCTTCACCTCAATCTTTCCCTTTGGGCCTATCACACCTCCATTCAAACCCCCATTGGAACCACCCCCTTTTCCCTTGTTTATGGTACTGGGGCTATTCTACCCATCAAAATTGAGCTCCCTTTCCTCAAAATTTCTCTCAAGAATCTGTTGTCTGAAGAAGAATATAGAGTTGCCCACTTGCAAGAGCTAGAACTCCTTGATGAGAGACACCTCAGTGCACTAAATCAACTTTGTGTGTATAAAAATTTCCTTTGCCTTCAATTCAACAAAAGGATCAAGTCTCATCATTTTGGGGTTGGTGATCTTGTCCTGCAGCACAATATGAAGAACCTCCAGAACTGTGAAAAGAAAGGAAAGTTTGAACCTAATTGGTTGGGGTCATTCATCATCACCGCAAAGTATGGTTATGATTCTTATCAGATTGCGTCACTAGAGGGAGATCATATCCCTAATCCTATAAATATTGTACATCTCAAGCACTTCTATGCTTGATCCGTCAGTAGTCTGTTGTATAGCCAAAATTTTCAAAAATCCAAAAAAATTAGAGAAGTAGAAAATCCAAAAAAAAAGAAAGAAAAAGAAAAAAAATCAAAATATTCAAAAAAGCATAAAAAATACAAAATCTTGAAAAAAGTATCAAAAAAGCAAAAAAGAAACAGAAAAAAATCTGTCCATCTGTGAAAACAACTTTGGTGGCGCAATGGATAAGTACCACGGTGAAAACTTGTTTCAGGCGCCATGTGTAGTCAGATCCACCATCTATTTCCACATTCTTCCCATGCAACCAATGTCACTTTCCATAATAAATTCACTACCCATATCTGTGCAAGTAGTTCCTTGACCATTTTTCACCTCTGCAATAAAAATTCATGCACGACTAAGCTTACCATATCAACACTGAGCTTTGTTCTAGACACAGTGACCGCAAACATTTCCAACAAATTAGTAGATAGATTGACTTTCCTAAAGATCATTCTACTCACAAGAAATTGACAATGAATTCCCATTTTATCAATCAATCTTTGGCCCATCAGGATGCATCCTTCCGGTGTCGGCTGTTCTATCAATTCTCACATCAAAATTGTTCATTGCAAGAACTTTTGGATTGAATGACCCCTTGGTTAGGATGCCTTTTTCTTGATTTTATCTTTTGTTTTAATATATCACTATCACGAAAACCTCAATCTTTTATATCTTGGTTTGTTAGGGTGAGTATCTAGTCAAATATGTGTCATTTATAGTATGATCTATTTGTCATAGATTGTTAGTGTTATGTTTTGATATTTAGTTATGACTATGTATGCCTCACTGGGGGCAGGATTCGTGCATCTCAAACCCATAAAAATACATGGATGTATTGCGTCTCCTCATGAGTAACATTTCATAGGTCTCATCATACCTGATATCTTGCATTCTTGTTCCTAACAACCTATTTGTCTGAGAGTCTAATCCACACAAAGGAACTATGTCACTTGTGTTTTCTAGAAAATGGTGCGTAACTCCTTTTGCAATATAAAACTAGGGTGTGATCTCCAACATTAACACGGTATCAATCCCACTATTATCATGTAGTTAGCATTTCATTTTAGCTAGGTCATATTGAACTTTGATTTTTCTCTTGACAAAGGTTTCTATTTATTCCCCCCATCCAGTCACCTAAGCGATTTTATTAGACCTATTTGATACACACAAAAATAGTGTCCTCATATGTCTCATATTGCATTCATCCATCAGGTTACTTATGTTCTTCATTAGGTTCATTCATTAATCATTATTCATTATAAGTTGCATTGTTACTTCATTCATTAATTATTATTCATTAAGGTTGCATTTAGTTCCATTACATATTTTAGTTGCATTGTTACTGCTTTCATTATCCATTCATCATTATAGTTGCATGTAGTTATTCATTTAATTCATTATCCATTACTTATTTAGTTTCATTGTTAAGTCATCCACATCAGTTTAGGATTCATTACACATCACATAAACATTTATATTTATTTACCATCACATTGCATCAATACATGTAAAAATACATCCATCTATAAACATTAACACATCACATCTAACATATCTATATACATCCCATCCCTGCATCACAAATAGGTCAGTATACTCATATACATTCATCTCATCCTACATGTCAGTCATAAACATCATATAACACATCAGTACATCATGTGTAAACATAATATAATATCATAAATAAAGTCCATAAATCAAGTCTAATAGTCCACAAAAGTCCAGGTATATATCTCAAAATGTCAGTCGTACATAATGTATCACATAACTCATATAAAAATGTGTATCAAAATGGCCTTAGAAGAATCATGGTGGTGGCTTTGATGACCCTTCACCACTTCTTGGATGTGGTGGTAACCCCACTGATCCCTATGAGCCTCGCCCGGTGCTCTCAGTCTGTGCTCTCTCTGAGTAAGGAGGCTGTCATAACCCCTATGGCACTGCGGTGTGATAGATTCCCATATAATATGCAGCCTCTCGGCCTCTCCGACCAACCTCTCTCCGTGCTACAAAAGAATCCACCATCACCTATCCTAAACTGGCAGCCCTTCCTTCCTAACGAGCTATCTCTTGATCTTCTCTATAATCCTCTAAATGTCTTTATGCTAGGTCTCACTCTACTGTCAGAGCTGCTATCTATGCTGACATAGCTACCATCTTCTCTACACCTCCATGCTCCTCAATAATAGTGAACTCTCTGCTATCCACTTAAGCCTATAATAAATCTAGTGCTCTTTGTCCACTATCCCCGTGAGCGGTCTCCACTGCTAACTCTCCCTATACCCTGGCTAGCTCTTTCTACAAGCTGCTGGATGTGGCCTGAGTAGTCACCAATAACCCCTGTAGCTGATGGATCTCTACTTGTGCACTCACCTTAGTCTCCTGAGATGCCGCTAGCAAGCCATGTACCCTACCTAACTCAGTCCAAAGACTGTCCTGCTTGGCTACCACTGTGTCATAAACCTCTTGGGCTATGTGCCTGGCTAGTGGTCCTTGTCCTTGTAGCCCCTGTGGCCCCTATCCATGTGGTCACTATGGCTGGTCAGGTGGCCACTGTAGCCCCTATCCCTATGGTCCCTATGGCTGATCAAGTGGCCCCTGTGTCCCCTATCCCTGTCACTAATATTGTTCTTGTGGACCTGGGAATATCGGAGGCTATCTCCCCACTAGTATCTATACCTTCCCTCTCTGTTGCAGAGCTGCAATCCTGGGCCAGACTCTCCTCCCCTAGCCCCTCCTCCATCCTTTTCATCATCATCATCATCATCACCCTAGCCTCCTCCATCCCCTCACTCTCTAGGATGTTGATCTGCCTAAACTATCCCTGGCACTGTTAACCTGAATGGTTGGTGCACTGCCCACCACTAAGCATATGCTGGTACCACCCTGGCATACTGCAAAGACTCCCATGACCTGATCCATGGGACCTCTATCTTCTCCATCCAAGATGCTCGTGCAATACGTGGATCTACCCCATCCCCCAGATACTCCCCACCTCTTGGGTCACTAATGGATGAGGGAACCTATATGGAACCGCCTCCTGTAACTGTCTCATTTGTCTCCCTACCCTCGACGGCATGTACCTGGAGATCATAGATGTTGTCTATCCTATCAACCAAAAGTCAATCTGAACAAATCTAATATAGTATGACTCATAGAACTCATCCTTTGTGTATCCATCCTGCTATGGGATCTGATGTCTCCAGGCCTCGAACCCTACATAGGGTGCACATTGAATCTTCCCCATCTCATCAATCCTCCTCCGCTAGTATCCCACTAAGTCTGTGGCCTCGTAACTGATGGGTGGCTGGAACCTGCATACAAATAGCTCATAAGCTGCTCTGGTCTCTCACTGCCTGATCGGTCATATGACCACAATGTGCTCCCACACCTATACAAGAAGCAACATGCAACCTGGCCCAAGTGCCCTACCCTTCAAGTAAACACACATGAGTAATTCATAATATAGCTACCCGAGGATGGTATATCTCTAGTAGTACTGATCCCCACCCTCCACCATGCTAGTAAGAACTTGAGCCCACCCTATTGGGAATCTCTTGTGTACATGATCAAGCATCAAGAAACCTCCTATTAATCAGGCCAAGAAGAGGGCCACCCACCACAACTGTAGCTAAAGTTCCATCACTCCTCACCAAGACATCCACTATCATGTAGTTAGAAGATTTACGTACCTCTTCCACAACACCATCTCCATGTAGGGCTCTGAACCCTCAAAGTAGTACTTGGGTATCACCCCCTAAATAGGCACTTTGTAGATCCTCCACACATCATGGAGGGTGATAGTAGCTTCCCCTATCGGGAAGTGAAAGCTTAAAGTGGTACTATGCAACCTCTTGATCAAAGTAGACATAAGCGCATTATGTGCTCTTAGATGTGGCCACTAATGTACGTGCTCTAACTTGCACAAAGTCATGATCCCCCACTCAGCTGCAATCAGCTCGCACTCCAGTGCCATAGTCGCTGGGTAGAACTCCCTCACCGAGAAGGTGATGGTATCCTCCAGCATCCAACAAGCTCATCTTAGATGTCAGATAGTAGTCAGGGACATTGAAAAATGTCCCTAGCCTATTCTGGGCATCAAAAAATGATCCTAGCCCCTTTTCTTTTCTCCTCTTCCTTTTTTTTCTTCTATTTTTGGGTCAATCTATGCAGATGGCGATTGACCCTCGTAGATAGTGGATTTTTACAGTTGACAGTCTATGAAGATGACAGATCTTTGCAGTCGTCAGTCTATGGAGACAGCGGTTTAGACCACTGCCTCTTTGTCACGTAGATAGTGGAGTTCTAACTCCACCATCTCTGCTATGCATTTCCACCTTTCCCTGCCCTCACAAATGGAGATTGAGCAATCTCTGTTTTTGCAGACGATGATCCATGATCGGTCATCTGTGAGGATAGTGATCTGTCAATCACCATCTGTATAGACGGTGGTTAGGCAACTGCCATCTGTGCTGCGTGCTAGTTTGGACCACATTTATGCAGACCTAAACACCTAAAAATGCATTAAATGCATCCAGGACTAGGAGGTGTTTGATTACTCACCGGTGGTCCAGTGTCTACCAGTCACTGGTAGACCCGAATGCACTCCCCAAGCTATGCAGAATATTTCTCTACCACCATTGCTCTCCTTTTCTTCTCTCTTTTTCCTCTTTGTGAGTGAAAGTGACTTATCTATGGGCCCTGATAGACTATTTATAGCCCCTTGGGACCCATTTCTTTCATGCTTCTCCCCGTTCCCCATTTTAGTCCCCGTCTTTCCTCCATTTTTCTTGGACACGCCATATAATTGGTCTACTTTCCTCATTCTTCTGCCTTTTTCGAGAAAAATTTATTAATTTTTTTTATTTTTTCCTATTATTTTCTCAAAGGGGCACCCTCCTTCGCTCTTGTTGCCATAGGTTTTCCTGAATTCTCTAGGGCATCTTATTTTCTTTTCTTTGATGCGATGCCACTTTTGACGCCGCATCAGAGAGGGGCAAAATGTAGACGTCTAAAATCATCCTTATATTAATTTAATTAATATTCACTTAGCATTATAATTAATTTTAATTAATTAATTATATCTGTTGTATTCTTCTATTTATTTAACTAAATTTATTTAATTAAATATAATTTACTTCCCTTAGCATTTAAATTTAATTTAAATACTATTCCCCTTTAATGTATTAAATTTCATTTATATACATTACCCCTCATTAATCCCTTTTAAATAAATTTTTAATTTATTTATCCCCGACATGACTCAATTCTACTAAACTATAATTAATCTAAATTTAATTTAGATTAAGCTAATTTGAACCTAGATCGTACCGTACCTCACATCACTCTCACCAAATAGACCTATTTACTAATTAACTAAGATTAATCAGGCTAATTTATTGATTCCTACACCAATTAGTCCTAATTATTTGCTCACACATGTGTGAGAAAATTTTCAAAAATCACATTTTCCAAATAATCCTTATTTGGTGCCAACAAGGTTTCTTAGACCTATGATGACACTCTCTTACACTTTCTAAAAGTGTCTCATTGGCCCAAATCTCTTACACCTCTTACAAGACCTTTCACATGTGTACTTTAAGTACACTTTGATCCATCACATCCAAAGTTGCTCACACATGTGTGGAAAAAGTTGGCCTCTTTCATGGCTTATGTGTCCCTCATGTGGAACCTATGTGGATGTCACATGAGCTCCACCTTATCCAAGCTCTCTCTCTCCTCCAAAAAATCTATAAATAGAGGCCATTGTCAAGAGAAAATCATCTCTCATTTATGCATTGTTATCATGCTAGTTTTGTTATAGAAATTCTTAGTTCATGCTTCATGCTTTCTTAGTTCATTTTGAAATCTAGATATTACATCTTAGGTTTATAATGGAATGAATCTTAGCTAGTCTTTACATATCAATCTAGATTAGTTTGCATTTTCATTAATGGTGAATGGCTTGAGACAAGTTCCTCATACTTGTTCTTGAGTTCTTCATCATCCATTAGCTTGCATTTTAAGTTTTTCATCCATCCATCAATCATATTGGGATTAAGTTATTGTGTTGGGAGAGCACACCCACAATAATCTCTAAGAGAAAATCAACAAGGCATTGGGTGCCCTTGTTTGGCTCATCGGAGGTTGTGGTGTAAACCAATTTGTTTCTTTCCTTACATTTGAATATGCTAACATGATTATGATTTATAATTACTAACCTTGTTGTTTCAATGTTTGAGTGATTGTTTTGGATAGGTAGGTTTTATCACATATATATTGTTCTTTCTGGTTAGGTTTTGTTTAATTACTTGCATTTTGTAAGTTCACTGGCAAGTTTTGGTCCAGTCATGTAAAGAATGGCTTTTCTTGGTGTTACGATGGTTCAAACTCCATGACCACTTGGAATCCATTAGATCCTTGTATATACTTTGTAGATTGTTCTTGTGGAGTGTGTGTGTGTGTGTGTGTGTGTGTGTGTGTGTGTGTGTGTGTGTGTGTGCAGGGGAAGTTTGATAACATTCAGGCCCTAGGCGAGTACTAGTTATTCTGGCTAGGATAACTGAACAATGCAGAGGCAATGGAGGTTGTAGAGTGATTGGTATGTGGTAATCAAGGATAGAGGAGTGTGGGGGAATGAATTTCAGACCTTTTGATGGATAGAGAAGTTATAAGGTACTTAATTGAGTAACTAAAGAATCCTGAGAAACCAAACTAGTCTTCATGCCATAGAAACCCTTATTTTTAGGGGTTTGGTGAAAGTCCACTATACGGAAAAAGTAGACATCTGAGACCTAGAAAATATTTAAGGGAAGGAAAAACCCACAAGGAATATGTAATTTTTTTCTAGGGGTGTTAAGGGACTTTAAGAGTAAAACCAATTTTTCAGTGTCTAGGAGGGCTAATAGGCCTAAAAGGGCTACAAGCCCTAAAAGGCTAGTAATTTGGAATTCGATTTGGAAATGGATGAAAGGTCCAAAAAATTGGATCCGTAGGGGTTGGGCTGGACCTAAGAGGAGTCAAGAACCCAATTCACAGGAATTTGACACTATTGGAGTGTTAGGTGATCAGGAAAGCCATGAAAGAGTAGAGCTATGGAGAAGGGTTTAATGAAGTGTTTGAAGTTGGTGGAGAGCTCCTAGTGTGTTAGGGGATCAGAGAGGCATCCACTAGTTAGGGTAGAGATAGAGATGCTAAATGAAGACCAAGAGAAAGGTCTTAGATAGAGCTAGAAGGCTCTAGGAGAGGAGAGCCCCATTAAATTGGTATCAGAGCTATTGAAAGGCTTGGGAGTGAATTAGTGCATGTTAGAGTGGAGTGAATCCATAGGTAAGAACATCATGGTGACCAATGCAGAGTTGGCCAAGGATTTTTTAGAGAAACAAATAAACAATAGGCTTCTTGAAGAAGCAATGGAGGAAATGAAGGTCAAGATGGCAGAAGTGGTAGAGACTACCAGCAAGTTGAGAGAAGAAATGCATGAAGGGATAGATAAAGGAAAGAAACCAGTAGAAGAGGAGGTAGAGCCAGAGCCTGACCCTCCTCTACCTGAGGAATCATTCCTCAAAGCACTCAAGGAATTGAGTGGGAAGGCTCTAGAAGGAATACTAGTATTCTCTAGTAAGATGGACACTGAAATGGTTATGGAATGGATTGAAGGGATGGAAAATCACTTCGAGTGTGATGGGATTATAGAAGAACAAAAGGTGAAGATATCCAAGTCAAGGATAAGAGGGAAAGCACTCACATGGTAGAAATTATTGTAGGAAGAAAGAGAGAAAGAGGGAAAGAAGCCCATAGAAAATTGGACAACAATGGTTGCAAAGGTGAAGGAGAATTACCTTCCAGAAGATTATGAAATTCAACTACATAAGAAGAGGCAAAACCCTAGGAAAAAAGACCTAGATGTGCCAGTCTATAGTGAATAATTTCAAAAACTTTGTCTTAGATCAAGAATCTAGGAGACAAAGAGTATAAAAGTTGCACAATACCTTAATGGATTAAGGTGGAACATTCAAGAGGAACTTAGTCTCTTTACCTGTACTTCCATTCATTGTTGTTTTCAAATGGATTTGACAGTGGAAGAGAAACTCAAAGAAGAGGTGGTATTCTAGCTCTAGAGGTAGAGGAAAGGGTAGAGACAACATAGGTGGCCATAGAGGAGGTTCAAGTGGAAGAGGCAGTGACATTAGAGGACAAGGGAACTCTAGATATTTAGAGAAAGGACAAGAAACAAGTAGTAGGGGTGGATACAATAATAGAGGAAGAAGTTCTTACAATAGTGGTAGAGGAAGATCAGGAGCTTTTGGGAGAAGCTCTCACCTTTCTTCCATGAAATGTTACAATTGTGGACACATGGGGCATCTTGCATATAGGTGTCTGGATAAACCAATATCCTCACAAGGGGAGAAGAAGATAGCTTATGTCCAAGAAGAAGATCGCTCTAAAAAATCAGAGGTGAGTCTAGATTAAAAGAAAGGAGAACAACTTATGTTGAGAAGAATACCGATCAAGACACACACCAAAGATGAGCACAAGAAGAGGAGGGCTCTTTTCAGAGTAAAGTGAAAGATATTGGGGAAAGTGTGCAAGGTGATCATTGATTTAGGGTCAATAGATAATGTCATATCTAAGGAGGCAGTAGAGAAGTTGAAACTCACCAAAATCCCACATGTGTCTCCCTATAAAGTTACATTGTTGAATAAGGGTTAAAATATCTTGGTGGATGAACAAGTGTGGGTAGAAATTGGCATTGGAAAGTATCAGGATAGGATACTATGTGATGTGTTGCCAATAGATGCCTGCCATATTTTTCTTGGCAGACCATGGCAGTATCACAAAGAATCTAGCATTATGGGAAAGATAACAGGTAATCCAAGAAAAATGGGGTAACTTTCAAAATATAGTCTTTAATAGAAGAGGACATAGTGGAGAAGGAAGAATACAGTGCCATGTTCATGATTGGAAAATAATTCATAAGGGATATGAAAGGTGATGAAGTTGCCTATGCAATCTTGTTAAAGCCAAAGGAGGAGGAGACTCATAAGAAAGCACCTATGCCAAAAGAGGTGAGAGAACTGTTGGATCAGTTTAAGGATATAATTTGTGATGGTACACCAACTTCACTACCACCAAAGAGGGAGATAAGTCATCAAATTGACTTCATACCAGGAGTATCCTTGCCAAACAAAGCTGCATACAAGATGACACCAAAGCAAAAAAAGGAGATAGCCAGGCAGGTGCAAGAGTTGTTGGATCAAGGATTGATTAGAAAAAGCATCAGCCCTTGTGGTGTCCCAGTGGTGTTTTCTCCTAGGAAGGGAGGTAAGTGGAGGATGTGTACTAATTCTAGGGCAATAAATAGGATAAATATCAGGTATATATTTCTAATTCCTAGAATAGAAGACTTGATGGATTTCTTGGGGGGGTGCTAAGTACTTCTCTAAAATTGAATTGAAGAGTGGGTACTATCAAATTAGGATGAAGGAAGGTAATGAGTGGAAGTCTACATTTAAGACTACAAAGGAGTTGTATGAATGGTTAGTTATGCCCATTCGGCTTACCAATGCACCAAGCACCTTTATGAGGGTGATAAATGAAGTCTTGAAGGACTATATAGGTGTTTTTGTAGTTGTCTATTAAGATGACATCATCATATTCAATAAAACCAAAGAGAATCATATGAAACACTTGGAGTTAGTGTTGAAGAAGTTGCAGGAGGAGAAACTCACCATAAACCATGAGAAGAGTGAGTTCATGAAGGAAGAGATAGTCTACCTTAGCTTTGTGGTTTCCAAGGGTGACTTGAAAATGGATAAAGAGAAAGTAGAGGCTAGATTGAATTGGCCTACTCCTAAGATAGGGACTGAATTTAGGAGCTTCCATGGGTTAGCCCACTTCTATAGGAATTTTATTAGAAGGTTCACTGAGATTTGTGCTCCATTCCTAGAGACTATAAAAGGAAGATTGAAAACAAAGTTTGTGTGGACCAAGGAAGATAATGAGGGGTTTGAGAGGTTCAAGAAGGAAGTGGCTAATCAGCCTATATTTTTTTTACCTATCTTTGATAAACCATTCATTGTGGAGTGTGATCAAGAAGCATTGCAATAGGAGTTGTCTGAAGCCAAGAATGTAGGCCTATGGCCTTTTTCAGTGAAAGACTAAATGAGGCTAAGTCTAGTTAATCTTCCTATGACTTGGAGCTATATGCTCTTGTGCAAGCCTTAAATAAGTGGAGGAATTATCTATTGCATAAAGAGTTTTTTGTCTTTATAGATAACAAAGCATTGAGCTACATAACACTCAAGACAAGCTTAGCTTGCGGCACCTAAAATGGATGGAGTTCAGGACATTCATATACCTTCACTATAAAACATAAGAAGGGGGTGCAAAATAAAGTTGCATATGCCCTTAGTAGGCGACTATTCACCATCCAAGAGATTCAGTTGCAAAGTATAGGAGTTGAAGGTTTTAAAGACCTATATGAGGGAGATTCATATTTCTTAGATATTTACAAAGCGTGCAAAGATTTTGAGTATCACTTACATAGTAAGTTTGCAAAGTATACATTGCAGAATGGGTTTCTATTCAAAGGAAATCAACTTTGTGTTCCAAAAGGTTCAATGAGGGAGAACCTAATTCAAGAGAAACATAATGGGAGCCTAAGTGGACACTTTTGACTAAATAAGACATTAGACTTAGTGGAAAGGTTATATTGGTGACCAAAGATGCAGAAGGAAGTGAGAATATATGTGGAGAAATGTGGTATATGTCAGAAGGAAAAAGACACTTCATCAAATGCAAGAATTTACCAGCCATTACCCATCCCAAGTAGACCTTGGGAGTGCATAAGTATGGACTTCATAGTTGGGTTACCTAGGACTCCAACTGGTTTAGACAGTGTGTTTGTAGTGGTAGGCAGGTTTAGTAAAATGAGCCACTTCATACCATGAAAAATAATACATGATGCTAGCCATATTGCCTACTTGTTTTTCAAGGAAATAGTGAGGATTGATGGCCTACCAATGAGCATTGTTGCAGAGAGGGATGTGAAGTTCATGGGTCACTTTTGGAAGACTCTATGGAAGAGTCTAGGTACAAACTTATCTCATGGATCTTCTTATCATCCTCAAATGCATGGGTGGATTGAAGTAATCAATAGAGTTCTTTGGAACTTGCTTAGATGTTTGACAAAGCAATATGGACAAGGATGGAAGCAAGTTATTCCACAGCCAGAATTTGCCTGTAATGATAGAAAAATAGGACTACAGGGAAAAGTCCATTTGAGATTGTGTATGAGGCACATCCAAGGGGTGTGATGGAGCTCAGAGACCTCAAAGGATATGAGGGAGTTAGTGGGCATGCTAATGACTTCATACAATCAATGAAGGAAGTGAAAGAACAAGTGCAAAAGACCTTAATGGAGGCCAATCAAAAGTTAAAGGCAAAAAGAGATGAGGCAAGAAGAGATTTGCAATTTGAAGTGGGTGAGTTAGCAATGTTTTTCCTGAATAATGCAAGACTCTGAAAGGCGATACCTAGTAAGATACAGATGAAAATAATTGGACCTTGCAAGATATAGGCTAAGTATGGGCCTAATGCTTACAAGGTGGAGTTGTCCAAGGAGATGGCAATCTCTCCAATCTTCAATGTGAAGGATTTGATCAAGTATAAGGGGCCATATATGGATGATTTGTAGTACATTACAAAGGTGCATAAGGATATGGGAGAGTTCAAGACTCTGGAACAAGTCAAGCCACAACTGGAAAAGATATTGGATTCAAGAGTAAAGAAGAAGACAAGAAACAAAGTCTATATGGAGCATCTAGTGAAGTGGAGACAACAACCAGAGTTAGAAGACACTTGGATAGCTGAGAGTGACTTCAAGAAGGATGGAATCAGTGAGGAGTTCCTGACACTATAGGTACCTTAACTTTATCGTTGTAGGGGGAGGATGGTGCAGGAGCACCCGAAGGTCTTTAGGTAGATCTTTAGACATTTTGGCTTGTAGTTTGGTTTTTCCAACCATCCATGAATAAGGAATAATCTATAAATTCCCTAGTGTGTTTTGAGATGTGATTTGAGTTAGGAAAGATTAGGGTTTTTATGTTGTTGATTCTAGTTGATTCTAGGGGTCTAGAACCTAGAAGTCAGCTAAAAAATTAAAGGGTTGACCAAAGTTCCAAAGTGGGAATATTTTTAAGTTTTTAATGTTATTAAGTCATTTGAGGTCAATTGGTAAGGTTTGGAACCAATTAGGACCCTCAAAGTTGAGAAAGTGACATTTTGACAAAAGTTGTCAAAGTTGTCATGACAACTTTTATAGTTGTCATGACAACATTTCCTAGATTTTAGGAATCGGCTCTTATGATGCCTAGATCCCAACCAGAGGGTCTAGAAAGGTGAGATGGAGGTATATAAGGTTATTTCAACCCTAATCTGACAGTTAGATTTGATATTTTATGGACTGGTGTTTTAAAAGAACCAATTTGCAGTGTAATTAAGCTACAGGTCCATCATCCATCACTTTATTGGATTGGATGGATTGAATGAAAGCATGGAGAGTGTTTGAAATGTATTTCCTAAGATTTTTTTGTCATTATTTTAGTTTATTGTTCTTTTTGGTTAGGTTTTTTTTTAATTTATTATATTTTGTAAGTTCACTGGCTAGTTTTGGTCCAGTCATGTTAAGAATGGCTTTTCTTGGTGTTCCCATGGTTCAAACTCCATGACCACTTAGAATCAATTAGAGCCTTTTATATAATTTTTAGATATGGCTTGTTGAGTGTGTGTGTGTGTGTGTGCAGGGGAAGATTGAGAACATTCAGGCCCTAGGCAAGTACTGGTTATTCTGGCTAGGGTAACTAAACAGTGCAGAGGCAATGGAAGTTGCAGAGTGATTGGTATGTGTCAATAAAGGATAGAGGAGTGTGGGGGCATTAATTTAATAACTTTTGATGGAAGGAGAATTTATGAGGAACTTAATTAAGTAGTTAAAGAAGCCTGAGAAACCAAACAAGTCTTCATGCCCTATAAACCCTTATTTTTAGGGGTTTGGTGAAAGTCCACTGTACATACAAATTAGACATCTAAGACCTAGAAAATATTTAAGGGAAGGAAAAAACCACAAGGAATATGTAATTTTTTTCTAGGGGTGTTAAGGGATTTTAAGAGTAAAACTAGTTTTTTCAGTGTCTAGGAGGGCTAATAGGCCTAAAAGGGCTACAAGACCTAAAAGGCTAGTAATTTGGAATTCGTTTGGTAAATGGATTAAAGGTCCACAAAATTGGATCCATAGGGGTTGGGCTGGACCTAAGAGGAGTTGAGAACCCAATTCACAATAATTTTACACTATTGGAGAGTTAGGTGATCAGGGAAGCCATGAAAGAGTAGAGCTATGGAGAAGGGTTTAATGAAGTGTTTAAAGTTGGTGGAGAGCTCCTAGTGTGTTAGGGGATTAGAGAGGCATCCCCTAGTTAGGGTAGAGATAGATAGCCTAAAATAAAACCAAGAGAAAGGTCTTAGAGAGAGATATAAGGCTTTAAGAGAGGGGCTCCCAATCAGAATATGTGCATTCACTTGAGCACAATCTGCATAGAACATGAACTAATGGCTAGAAAATGCATGAAAAAGATGCAAAGGAACAAAAATCTCACTAATCCACCTTCCTCCTAAATTATGAACCCCTAAAACTGAACAAGAGGCCTAGCTATATACTCTCTCGTGACTAAATTTGAAAATGTAACCCCCTCTAAAAGGCCTCCAATCAACAAAACCCTAATTCTAAGGCATAATTGATGCCCTAAATGTAGCCCCTAATATTCACATTTTAAAAATTATATCTCTTTAAAAAAAACATGCCAACATATAAAAATTACATCGAAACCCTAATAATACCCATATAGCCTAACCTCCACCATACATAAAAACCCCAACCCATGACATATACCTAAAACATGCCAAACTTTACACCTTAACTAAGGTGAACATGACCGAAGTCTGTACAAAAAATATCTCCTCCCATTGTGGCATGAGGTTGGGTTTTCATCGCAGTAAGTTGTGGCTATCATGCACTGCAGTATGCAAAGGCATTAACTAAACTCTGACAACCGACCTCAAATCTACCAAAACTTGGGAATATGTATTATTTTTGCATCTCAGTTGTCTATCTGCAGTTGGAAAGATGCTAGGATTTTTAAACCCTAATATTATGGCGTCACCATGCTGAGATTGTGGCCGTATTTTTTGGATTCTCTACTATCACTCTTTGATTGGATTATCGATCATGAAGTTGACACTTTGATGTGGTACTTGTGTTGTCATTCTCTGGGCTCTTCTCTAATATTTGGGATGAAACAATAGCTTCATCTCTGTGTTTTTTTTCCATCTCTATCTGCGGCTAGTAATGTGCATCTATGGAGCTCAGCCTCCAACTGGCAGTGGGTAATATTTTGAAGTTTAAAAGAGCTTGGGCTCTTCATGTTCATAGCACTTGAGTAAATAAAACTTGGGATTTGTCTCCTACACCATGGGATCTATAAGATCTGGGTCTTCGAATGCCATACTATATGGGGTTGTTTGTGCATGAACTCCATGAAGCTTGATCTTCACTGCCACTTCTCTGCATGTAACTTACATATAAGTTACTCTCTTCTTTATTTTGCTTTTTCACTTTGTCTTCATCATTGTATTTCATGATCTTCAAACACTTGAGTTCACTCCAGTTAATATTTACAATGATTTTTTTCTTCACTATGTTGATTACAATGATATTTGGGATTTTATAGATCTAGGTATCCATTTCTTGTGGAAAATTAATCTAGGGTTTGTCATTATTTTTCTCTGTTAACTTCACCATATTTATATCTACCTTTTCTAACCATTATTTCTGCTAGAACATCCACATAAGGTTTATTTTGTGTCTCTAAAAATTGAGCTTTATGTATATTGATGTATGTTGTTAATTAATGAGAAAGTTGTCGGCTTGTGAACATTGGTAATCTACTGTTGATAGTAAACACATCCAACAACTGTCTGTTGTTGCAACCAAGAGATGAAATTAATATTTTTGTTGGATCCACTAAATTTTAAAACCATGGCTTAGATAATACCACCACCATGTCTGAATGTTGTTAAACTCTATGGAGACCATGCTATCTTTGTGTATAATGTCTCCACTGGATGTATGCATCTTTGTTTTGGGTTGTCCTGTCTCTATGTATAATGTTTGAGGTTTTTTTTTCAGTTTATGGTCTCACTCTACAAAATAGTGACAAGTATTACATTCATACATAGCTATCACCTCTTGTGAAAGAATTTCTCATAGGGTTCAAGCACGGGTTTGTGAATCCCATGAGCAATACTGTGAAATCAAGCTCGACGATTGAATACACATATTTAATTTTCATCTGCACAGTTCTGTTAAATTTATGCATATTGATTTTTGATTTAAATATTGTTATTCAAACATAAGTAGCAGCACACAATCATAGCATTCCAATATATGTACATGCACTGTTTATTTGATTATGCACAATAACAACACTTCTATTTACTTCATCACATATGCATACTCTTTTGATGACAAAACACTGCTATCTGACTTACCATACATGCATAATATTTACATTTTTCATCTGATCATGTAGAATAAAAATATCAAATAATGCCACTATTTACTTGAATATGCACTTAGAATACAACTTTTGTCTTTTAAACTTGTAGAATAGCACTATCATTTACGATTTGTTTGAATATCCCTTTGAAAATGCATTAAACATGTACAATAACAACATCATTTGGTTTTCATTTTTTATCAATAATAGTGACACAAGTTTTCCTTTTGAAGAAAACATTATTTTGTTCAATTCTTGTATATGTAATGCATATCTTAAAAGACATCACTGTTGATAATGCATATTATCCTCCATTTAATTTCAAGAATGTATATCACTATTTTTGTGTTTCTCTCTCATTCAAACATACTAATATTTATAACAACATTAGGATTAACTATTGTGATGATATCAGTGTTTGAACTATGAATATGCATTTCTCAATTTAATCCAATGCAATTTCTTCTTCTGTATATGCATACCTCTTTGTAACAACATTACTGTCTTTCTCTTGTATATGCACTTTTTCAGTTTCTCATCCCTATGCATTGTTATTTGATAACATTGATATGCACATTTATTCCATTTCAAACAAAATTTCATTTAATATTTTCTTGTGCAATAATAGAATATAGTGTTACCTCATTATTTGATTTGCAATTATGTTCTTTGCACTTGATCATCCATTCTAATCTAGAACATCCATCTTCTTAGGGCATCCTTTCATTACACATGCACCTTCTAGAAGCATTAATGTACTTTGCACATACATATTCCATCTTTTGGGGCATTCATCTTTCATTGCACATGCACCTTCTAGCAGCATTACTATACTCTGCATTTTGTAGCAATAGCATTTAAACTTGTAACAACATGCTTGCATCTTGTACCAACCTCTATGAACTGCATATCTTTCTTATGCATCTTTTCATTCCTAAACTCATGAGCTCCTAGCTTTCTTTCATAATGCATCTTATAAGGTTTGAGCATAAGCTTGTGACACTCATTTCATTTTTCTTTGGCATCTGCAACTAGTGAATTCATAGATCATCTTTCTTTCTATATTTTGTATACACTTCTACTCATTTTTCTTGCACACACCATCAAATCAACATGTTAGGTTAGTGTACATAATTAACTAATCATTGTTTGTGTGTGAGTGCCATGTGAAATTATATTTATACATGAATATTGGTTGATTTGTTGTGTTTACCATCTTAACATGTTGATGTTCTGAAAAAGGTTTCTCAGCTACAGGAACTAAGTCCCTTTGATTCAGATTTTTGGTTTTACAAACAAAACTCTTGAATAATGCAGAATTATAACCATATATAGTAAAATGTTTTATGGAATTATGTCCCTTTGATATTTTTATTCAGTTGATGTAGATGCATACTTTGCTGCTATATTGATTTTATTGGTAGATTTACAGTTCTGAAAGTATGATTGTTGTATGTTGTTTTGGTTTCCATGCATTGCTTAGATTGAGTTTGGATCCAACACTTTTTCTATTTTCATGATGCAGGACAGGACCCTAGACCTAGAATGCAGAACTGACAGGAGAACTTGGACAGAGGACAGACATGAAGAATGGAAAGAGGAGAGACAACCAACTACCATATCACAGAGTCAAATTTTAGAAGGAAATGCATGGACCCCTACTCATGCTTCTATCATGATTTATTTTTTGTAATTACCTCTAAGTTTCAATATGAAAATATATAATATGGAAGAAACATTTTCTTATTACATTAAGTTTGGATGCACAATGTAATGATCAATTATGAATTTGAAAATCTGAATGTGATCAATACTTAGAATACAATTTAATCTAATAATATGAATGCAATGGAAATGTATTTCATCTTCATTACTGAATAGAAATGCTAAAGAGGTGTACCTTTATGCAATTTTTTGTTGTTTATGACATTGATATTAAAATGTGTAAAATTAGGGTAACAATTCTAGCAACCTCTACTAGATTTCTGCCTGCTAGTCATGAACTCTAGACCTTATCCCTAGGGAAATGGTATCAAAACTAGAACATACAAATGCAACCTTATTGAAATGAAAATGCAATCTAGAACTAGGACTCATGCAACCTAACTAGGACCTTGTGCCAAGAAGGCACTTTGTTGAAAATGAAACCTAAAGACTCCTAGTGCATGATAGAACTTTTTGAAATGAAACTAAAACTAAAAGTACTAACCCTTAAAGCAGAGCTTGAGGAAGATCCCATTGTCTGGGATAGGCAAGATCTCTCCATCTGTGGTGGATAGTTGAAAGGAATTGTTCTCTTTGCACTTAGTGATGACAAATGGGCCTGACAAAAAGTGTCAAATTTATCATGTTGCCCTGGTCTACTCTTCAGCACATCACATTTAAGAACTAGGCCCCCCTCTTTAAACTCTTTAGGTGTTTCCTTCTTGTCAAAAGACCTCTTAGTCTGATTTTGCCTTAGCTCAATATTCCTTAAGATTGTGCTACTTTTCTCTTCTAGCTATAACAATTCAACATACCTCAACTTAAGAGGGTCTACCTCTTCAAATACAAACATCTGATCAGCCAATTGTAGGGCTGGAAACTCATTAGAAATGGGTAACCTTTCTTCCTTACCATAAACCAATACATAGGGTGAGCTGCCAGTGATCTAATTTGGTGTAACTATATCCATCCATATTGCTTCCTTGAGTTTTGAATGCCAATCCATCTTGTTCTCTTGTAGAGTCCTTTTGATAATTCTTATTAGGTTCTTATTAGTAGACTCAACAAGCCCATTACCCAGAGGGTAATAGTTAGATGATGCATTTAGATAAATCCCATTTTTAACAACCCATTCTGTTATTCTAGAACCAACAAAATCCAATTCATTATCTAAAATAATGGATTGAGGTACCTCAAAACTCGTTATAATATCTTCATAGAAGTTGAGAACAATAGATCCAGTTGATTCCTTCAATGCAATAGCTTTGGTCCATCTTGGGAAGTAGTCTATAGTAGTTAAGATCCATTTGTGAGCTACACTAGAATTAGGATTAATGGGGCCTATGAAGTCCACTCCCCACTTGATAAATAGTTGTTCAACAATGATAGGCTTTAATGGAAATTTTGCTAGCCTTTGTTTTCCTGCAAAAAGAGTACATTTTTTACATCTTCTTGTCCAAGAATGGGAATCCATAAATAGTTTAGGCCAATTATAGCCTACCCTTAATATTTTCCAAGATGTAGTCTTTGGATTGAAGTGTCCTCCACATGATCCATCATGGAATTCAGATAAGATTTTTTTTTGATCAGCAGTATCAATGCATTTTAGCAAGATTCCAAAATAGTATTTTCTATAAAGCATACCATTTATCAAAACATAAGGGACAAATTGCAATCTGAAATACCTCCTTTTAGCTTTATCAAGATCAGTTGGACATTGTCCAACTTGCAGAAATCTGCTCATATCAGTCAACCAAGTAGCTAGTTGATCATTAAGTAAAGGATTATCTTGAACTCGGACAACCTCCTCATTGCTTTAAACTTCTTCTTTTTCTTCCATTTGAGCATGCAAACCCTTGCCTCTAACTAGCTTGGTTACATGAATATGTACATCATATTCCATAACTTTTGTGATCCATCCTGCTCTCTTTTCATTTACATCTTTGTTTAACAGAAAATCTTTAATGCTAGGATGTGCAATCATTAGATGAACTTTATTTCCAGAAACAAGATGCTCAAGCTTCTTTAAATATTTGATAATAGAAAGTACATGTTTCTGAAAAAAATTGTACCTTTGTTCATCATCATCCATTCCTTTTCTTAAAAAGGTAACTGGCTACTCTAGATTGTCATCATTCTTCTGCACCAACATAGCTGAAATAGTATCATAACCTCCAAAATCATATAGAATGAAATGTTTAGAAAAATCAAGATTAGATAATGTAGGAGCTTATGATAAGGCATGTTTAATCTTCTCAAAACTTGATTTTCCTTCCTTAGTCTAGCTAAAATTTAATTTTTTCTTCAGCATTGCAGTTAAGGGCTTAAGAAGATTAGAAATGTCTGGAATAAAGAGCCTAACAAAGTTAATTCTACCAATAGAACTTTGTATCCCCTTTTTATGTTTTGGCAATGATAAATCCAGAATTGCATGGATCCTTTAAGGATCTATTGTAGTACCCTCTTTTGAAACTTGGTAGCCTAAAAGATTATACTCATGGACTACAAAAACTAATTTTTTAGGATTAAGAGAGATTCCAAAATCTCTACATCTTTGAAGTACTTTCCTTAAATGGCCTATATGTTGATCTACAATTTTCCTGTAAATAGTAACATCATCCAAGTAAACCAAAACAAATTTGTACATCAGATTTTTAAAATCCATGTCCATAGCTTTTTGGAATGTGGCTCCTACAATTGATAAACTAGATGACATTCTTCTGTATGCCATTGTTCCACATTTAGTGGTAAAGGTTGTTTTAAACTGATCTTCTTCTTTTACTAATACATGGTTATAACCAGAATAACCATCTAGAAGGGAAAACCTCTCAGAACTAGAGAAATATTATAAAATTTGTTTCATGGATGGAAGAGGATGTTTATCTTTCAGAGATGCCCTATTTAGGTCTCTAAAATCTACACATAGTCTAATCTCCCCATTCTTCTTCCTCGCAGGAACTAGATTTGAAACCCAAGATGTATGTTTGATTGGGAAGATAATCCTACTATCCAAAATTTTATTCATCTCTTTGAGCATTAAGGGCTCTAATTTGAGGTTGATTGGAAATTTTATTTTCCTAATTGGCCTAGAATTAGGCTCTAATTCAAAGGTATGTTGGGTTAGTTGAGAGTCAAACCCTTTCAAATCAGCATAATCCCAAGAAAAAACATCATTGAACTCTTTGAAAAAAGAAATAAGAAGATCCTTATCTTGAGGTGAGACAACTTTAACAACCTTTAGGAAATTTTCTCTTAATATTTCTAGCTCCTCATAATGATCTTCCTTGATCAGCATGCTAGTTTTGTTCTTCTTAAACTGATCATTAGAGTTAAATATGGAATCCAAGTTGACTAGTCCTTTAGGCAGCTTATTGGACTTTAATTGTATGATTTGGTCCTCAAATTGTTGTCTTACTTTTTTGACTTTAGAAGTTGCAAAGCCATCTGCTTCTGTCATAAAACATAATATCTACTCATCAATATTGAAAACTTGCCAATTAATTTCATTATCTAGAATGGATGGCCTAACAACAATCTAAATGTGAGATTGATCAGTATTTACACCTTTATTTTCATAAATTGTCACTTGAGCACCAATAGAAGCTAACCTATCTACATGCTGGTTTTTACTTGTAGATATTGAAATTATACTGAATGCATCAAAATCAGCTAGAATATCTGAGATTCTAGATTTATAAAACTTTAAGAGATCATTTTTCATAGTATTTAGGCCTCTTACCTAATTGACCACCAATAAACTATCCCCAAATTCCCTCAAACATTTAACATTTCTCTTTCTTGCCCACTCCACGCCCTAAATCAGACCTTCATATTCAGCCACATTGTTAGAACAAGGAAATGATAATCTGAATGCAGCATAATATTATTCACCATCTAGTGACACAAGCATAATTTCTACACCAGCTCCATCCTTTTCCCAAGATCCATCAAAATATAATTCCCAAAGCTGATTAGGCTATTCTGAATCAACATCATGTGATTTTATCAAGTTGGGCATAATAGGATAAGATTGAGCAATCATATAATTACCAAAACCAACATCATAAATAACACTATCTTTGCTGGTAAAGGCATTTCCTATTTCCCACTCATCCAAGAAAATATTAGGGATGCCTTCTATCTAAGTATCAAAGGCTGGATAATCTTTAAGATCATCAGCATTTATGATCACATAACTAGCATTAATAAGCCTTGGAATATATGGCTCTATATGATCTTTGGTCAACAATTCTAATTTTATGGTCACTTTTACACAATATCTTGTCCTAAACAACATGTGAGACCAATCAGATGAGAAATATCCTCCTATTTGTGCAGTAAAATCTGTAGATAAACATAGGGAAAAATAAGGAGCCAGATCTATAACATAGATATATTTCTAAATAGAGAAATTTGGGCAAGCATGCAGGGTCAAACTTGCATTTTCAACAACACCTAAAGTGTGGAGTGATGAACCATCTAACTGAATAACTCCTTTATCAAGAGGTTCATTCTTCAAATCAAGTAAATTTGCAATCTTCTTGGGCATTACTATGTTGGTTACACCACTATCAACCATGCAATTATGCACTAATTTATTACCAATTATCAAGGACACATAAAAATGAGGTGGCTTCATTTGTAACTTTCTTACCATCTTTTGTTGTTGTTCCTTGCACATATTTAGCCCCTGAATTAGCTAAAATAGTCCTTAAAGGCTGTTTTAGGGCTTGTTGTGAATTTGTTGTCCCTTTCGACAACTCTTCCTTAAGTAAATATACCTTCCCTGGAATGGATAAACAATCCCACATAGAAATATAAATATTCATATTCTTCATATTTTCAACAATAATATAAGGAACAACAAACTGTACCTTTTGAGGAGATTTACCATTGATCTAATCTATGTGCTTCTGATGCTGCTCCTTGGTTTCTAGAGAGGAGTGTTCTTTTAGTATATAAATAGGAGGGATAGATGATGATTGATTTGTATAAGCAATCTTAGTAGCTGATTGATATGATTCTAGAGCTCTCTTCTTGGCTCTTGTTTTTGTTGATACAGGTGAATCATTACTCACCCCACAAAATTCTTCCTCTTTCCTATTGAGAAAAGTAGTGTTTAGAGCACCTAGATCCAGCTGTTGTTGAGTCTCTTCAATGGATGAATCTTGTTGTGAATCAATCACACTTTGAACCATTAGAGCCTAATTATGCACTCCATTAGTGTACTTTGACTGATTGTGGGGCTTCCCACAAGGATAACACCACTCATACTCAGCAGCAAGGTTATTTTGGTTAGGAACAATGTCCCTAACAATATTAAGAGGTGTAGGGTTATAAGGTCTATAAGGCCTTTGGTTCCAATTCTACCTATTTGTATATATATGTCCTTGGTATTGCTGCTTGTTACCTTGGTAAATGGACTGGTTAGGCTACTGTGAAGAGGAACTAGAAAACTAATTTTGCATATGCGATATTGGATTTCCTTGAGCTTGCTGCCTTTTAAGGTTTACCAAATCATTTCCAAAGGTTTGTAATAAACTTTCAATTTTTTTATGCTTGTCTTTTATGATTTGCAACTCAGTAGAAGGGGCAGCAGGAATCATCTCTTCATTTTTGTAAGATGGTAAAGGTGCTAGAGCTGGGGTAATCAATGACATATTGGACTGGATGCTAGGAAAGAAAGGAATAGGTGGCCTAGGAGCTATCTTCCCGACCTCATTGAGACTATTCTCGTCCCTAATTGCAATATCAAAATCTTGAAGTAAAGAAGTTCCCCCCATAGATTGGATCACAACTGAAATGTCACTATTTAGACTCTTAAGGAAGTATAAAAATGCATATTTAGCAGAGGGTCTCACCATGGCATGAATCCTATTCCATGTCTTTTGAAAGTGGAAATTGAAATCACTCATTTCTTCTTGTGGAGCCCTTTTGATAGTAGTTCGTTGTTCCACCAAAGAAAGATTATCAAATTTATCTTCAAAAAAATTTGACAATTCCTCATCTAGTGCATCGCATGAAGGAATTGATGTAACTCAGAGATTTTAGAACCATTCCAATGATTTTACATTCAATGATGCAGCAAATAGATTCAAAGCTACAACCTCCTTCATGATTTGATGCACACCGCAAAGAGATGCAACATCTCTAATATGCTCAATTGTTGTAGTTTGTCCTTCTCCCGTGAAATATGGTAACCCTTTAAAGGATGCCAATGGAATGTTATTGTGATTGAAAATCATCAAAGGGATGACCTGATTAAAGAGTACAAATGGAAACCTTCTAGCCATCCTTGGTGGTGATGTAGCAGAACTTGAAGGTTCCGGTTACACTTCCTCTGCTAGTTGTTCAACAACAACTTGAAATTGAAGTGCTGGAGAACTTTCTGAAGATAGATTGATCTAAATATGGAAAATAAGTTCAGTAGGTGGGAGGAGCTAAAATTTTTTTAGACCTTATTTTCCTTAGTCTTCCTGGTTTTCTACCCCTCACTACAGGCTGAAAGGAGACCTCTTTTGGACCTCTAGGCTCTCTCTACAAATTTCTTCCTCTCCTAGTATGTGATAACTATAAATACTCAAACTCTTTTCCACTCCATGTTTGGATTTTGTTCATGTATCACAAGGAATCCCACCAGGCATGCCAAAAATTGTTAAGGCCTCAAAATATCACCCTAACTCATGCATTAGGACATACTAATATCTCATGGTAACAATGGAAAGCTTCCTAAAATGTGGGTGGAATCTTATTAAGAAGGAATCTACAGATTCTAGGTCGGTTCCTATTTGATTTGGAATATCACCTATGACTGATTTTTAATTGGGAAAAAGGGAGAAAGATGACTAAAATTGAATAAACAATCGAAAAAGGTGATATAACAAATTTGATTCAAACTTATCAGAAATTTAAACCAGCACCTATAGGACATACATTACTAAGATCTACAATAATATTTACTACTCAACACATAGGCATACCTAAACCTCACTATTAGGGTTTGTACCAAAAATAGTGACAATTCTGCCAACAAACATGCAACTTCTGCAAAAGGTTATACTTGACAACCTAGTATAGGAATTGGATTAATTCTCTAATCTATACTGCAAAACACATTACACTTAAGTGTAGAAAAACTGAAAGGACTGATAATAGACACTTAGAAAGATGTATTAATAATGGGGACAAGCTTTATTATCTTCAAAATTTGTAAGATAATTACATGAGAAAGTATAAAAAATGCCAATGAATATGTGGATTCACTTGAACACAATTTGCATAAAACATGAACTGGTGGCTACAAAATGCATGAAAAAAGTGCAAAGGAACAAAAACATCACTAAGACACCTTCCTCATAAATTATGAACCCCTAAAACTGAACAACAGGCTTAGCTATATACTCTTTCATGGCTTAATTTGAAAATCTAACCCCCTCTAAAAGGCCTCCAAATCACCAAAACCCTAAATCTAAGGCATAATTGATGCCCTAAATCTAGCCCCTAATGTTGGCATTTTAAAAATTACATCTCTTTACAAAAAACATGCTAATATATAAAAATTATGTCAAAACCCTAACAATACCCATATAGCCTAACGTCCACCATATATAAAAACCCTAACCCATGATATATACCCAAAACATGCCAAACTCGACACCTTAACTAAGGTTAACATTACTGAAGTCTATACAAATAATATCTCCTCCCATCATGGCATGAGGTTGGGTTGTCATGGCAGTAGGTTGTGGCTATCAGACACTCTAGTCTGCAAAGGAATTAACTCCACTCTGACAACGAACTTCAAATCTACCAAAAATTGGGCACATGCATTGTTTTTGCATCTCATTTGGCTATCATAATTTGGAAAGATGCTAGAATTTTAAAAATTTAATATTATGGCACTGCCTTGCTGAGATTGTGGCACTATTTTTTGGCTTCTCTGTTTTCCCTCTATGTTTGTATTGTCAATCTGGAAGTCAACACTGTGATGTGGTACTTGTGTTGTCATTCTCTGGGCTCTTCTATGATCTTTGGGCTGAAAAAATAGCTTCATCTCTGTCTTTATTTTCCATCTCTATCTATGGCTAGCAATGTGCATTCATGGAGCTCAGGCTCCAACTGGTAGTGGGTAATATTGTGAGGTTTAAAAGAGCTTGGGTTCTTCATGTTCATAGCACTCAAGTTAACATAACTTAGGCTCTCTCTCCTACACCATGGGCTTTAAAAGATCTGGGTCTTCCCATGCCATAATGTATGGCATTGTTTGTGCATGAACTCCATGAAGCTTGAGCTTCACTGCCACTTCTCTGCATGTAACTTACAAAAAAATTACACTCTTCTTCATTGGGCATTTGCACTCTGTCTTCGTCATTTTATTTCATGATCTTCAAACACTTTAGTTCACTCCAGTTAATGTTTACAATGATTTTTTGCTTCACTATGTTCATGACAATGATATTTGGGGTTTTAACAATCTGGGTATCCATTTTTGTGGCAAATGAATATAGGGTTTATCACTACTTTTCTTTGTTAACCTCACCATATTGATAGCTACCTTTTCTAACCATGATTTCTACTAGAACATCCACATAAGATGTTTGTTGTGTCTCAAAAAATCAAGCTTTATGTATATTGATTTATTTTGATCATTAATGAGAAAGTTTTCAGCTCATGAACATTGGTAATCTACTGGTTATAATAAACACATCCAAGAGTTGTCTATTGTTACAACTGAGAGATGAACTTGAGTTTTTTGTTGGCTCCAGAGAAGGTTAAAACTATGGCTTAGATGATACCGCCACCATGTCTGAATGTTGTTAAACTCTATGGAGATTGTGGTATCTTTGTGTATAATGTCACAACTAGATGTCTACATCTTTGTTTTGGGTTGTCCTATTTCTATGTATAATGTCTAGGTTTTTTTTTTCATTATATGGACTCACTCTACAAAATAGTGACAAGTATTACATTTATACATAGCTATCACCTGTAATGAAATAATTACTCATAGGGTTCGAGCATAGGCTCGTGACTCCCATGAGAAATATTGTTAAATCAAGCTTGACCATTGAATATGCATCTTTACTTTTCATCTGCACAACTTTGTTAAATATATGCATATTGATTTTTGAATTACATACTGTTATTTAGACAGAAGTAGCAGCACAAAATCATAGCATTCTAATATATGTACATACACTATTTATTTGATTATGCACAATAACAACACTTCTATTTAGTTCATCACATATGTATACTATTTTGATGAAAAAACACTGTTATCTGACATACCATACATGTATAATATTTGCATTTGTCATCTGATCATGTAGAATAACAACATCAAATTAAATAATGCTACTATTTACTTCAATATGCACAAGGAATACAACATTTATCTTTTAAACATGTAGAATAGCACTTTCATTTACTGTTTGTTTGAATATCCCTTTGAAAATGCATTGAACATGTATAATAACAACATCATTTGTTTTTCATTTTTTATCAATAACAGTGACACAAGTTTTCTCTTTGAAGAAAACATTGTTTTGTCCAATTCTTGTATATGTAATGCATATTTGAAAAGACATCACTGTTGATCATGCATATTATCCTCCACTTAATTGCAAGAATGTATATCACTATTTTTTTTGTTTCTCTCTCATTCAAACATACTTATCTTTATAACAACATTAGGATGAACTATTGTGATGATAATAATTTTTGAACTCTAAATATGCATTTCTCAATTTAATCCAATGCAATTGGTTCTTTTGTATATGCATACCTCTTTGTAACAACATTAGTGTCCTTCTCTTGTATATGCACTATTTTTTTGTTTCTCATTCTTATGCATTGTTATTTGATAACATTGGTATGCACATTTATTCCATTTCAAATAGCATTTCATTTAATCTTTGCTTGTGCAATAATAGAATATAGTGTTACCTCATTATTTGATTGCAATTCTATTCATTGCACTTGATCATCCATTTCAATCTAGAACATCCATCTTCTAAGGGAATCCTTTCATTTCACATGCACCTTCTTGAAGCATTAATGTACTCTATACATACATCTTCCATCTTTTGGGGCATTCATCTTTCATTGCACATGCACCTTCTAGCAGCATTATTGTACTCTACATTCTGTATCAATAGCATTTAAACTTGTAACAACATGTTTTCATCTTGTACCAACCTCTATGAACTGCATCTCTTTCTTTTGCATATTTTCATTCCTAAACTCATGAGCTCCTAGCTTTCTTTAATAATGCATCTTATGAGGTTCGAGAATGGGCTCATGACACTTATTGCATTTTTATTTTTCATCTGCAACTAGTGAATTCATAGATCATGTTTCTTTCTACATTTTGTATACACTTCTGCTCATTTTACTTGCACACACCATCAAATCAACATGTTATGTTAGTGGACATAATTAACCAATTAATGTTTGTGTGTGAGTGCCATGTGAAATGACATTTATGCATGAATGTTGGTTGTTTGTTTGTGTTTACCATCTTAACATTTTGATGTTCTAATAAAGATTTCTCAGCTACAGGAACTAAGTCCATTTGATTTAGATATATGGTTTTACTAACAACAAATCTTGAATAATGCAGAATGATAACCATATATAAAGTTAAAGGTTTCATGAATTATGTCCCTTTGATACTTTTATTCAGTTTATGTAGATGCATAATTTGATGTTGTATTGATTTTATTGGTAGATTTACAGTTCTAAAAGTCTGATTATTGTATGCTATTTTGGTTTCCATCCATTTCTTAGATCTAGTTTGGATCTAACACTTTTTCAGTTTTCATGATGTCGGACAGGACCCTAGACCCAGAATGCAGAACTAATAGGAGGACTTGGATAGAGGATAGACATGAAGAATGGAGAGAGGATAGACAACCAGCTACCATATCACAGAGTCAACTTTTAAAAGGCAATGCATGGACCCCTACTCATTCTTCTACCATGCTTTCTTTTATGTAATTACCTCTAAGTTTCAATATGAAAAGATGTAATATGGAAGAAACATTTTCTTATTACATTTTGTTTGAATGCACAATGGAATGATCAATTATGAATTTGAAAATCTGAATGTGATAAATACTTAGAGTATAATTTAATCTGATAATATGGATGCAATGACAACGTATTTCATCTTCATTACTAAAGAGGTGTACCTTTATGCAATTTTATATTGTTTATGATTGTCATATTGCAATGTGTAAAATTAGGGTAACAATTGGTAGATGTGAAGTTCTGAAAGTTTGTTTGTTGTATGATGTTTTAGGTTTCCATTGCATTGCTTAGATCCAATTTGGATTGAACACCTTTTCTTTCCATGATGTAGGACAAGACCCTAAGACCTAGATGTGGGACATGATGGAATAAGACAAAGACTTGAAGCTTGGACAAAGCTCATACAACTAGCTCTCATATAATAGAGTAAACTTTTAGAAGGAAATGCATGGACCGGGCTACTCATGCTTCTATCATGATTTCTTTTCTGCAATTTCCTCCAAGTTCCAATATGAAGGATGTAATATGGAAAGTGTTGAAGGGACTTTGTGATCAGCTCCACCAATAGAGGTAAAGTTGTCACCGAGTACTGAGGTACCAGCCAACTCCGCCTGAAGAGGTTTTTTGGAGAATGAATTCTCCTAGCCTCCAGGCACCTGGTAGTCAGGTCTCGAAGGTGTAGGGGTGCTAAGTTGGGAAGGTGACTATTGTGTGACGGGATAGCTGGTTTTTACTCACCTTCTTTGAGATTTCAAATGGGGTGGGGTTTCCTGAAATCATTTGGATTATCAAATAAACTTCAAAAGATCGATCAGGGTTAGATATGCATTTCTACCTATAGTTATGCAATAAACATTCAAACATAAAACTAAGCTCCAATGTAAGAAAAATTCTCTAAATACTGAATACATAAAGAACCAGCGATTCAAATCCATTCAGTAGCAAGGGGAGATAAGATGACTAGTCTAAACTAGAACACATGAGCAAAGGACATAAGAAAACATACTGTGCAAAAGATGCTTGTTCACTCCAAAGATCAGAACAACACATAACAAGTAGCCATAAGATGTCCTTCCTTCTTCATTAACTCAAACCATTCCAGCATCACTAGCCTATATAATCATGGCTCCAAAGGAGCATTCTATACTATTAAGAAGAACTAAGCATTGAGCTCCTGAGACAATTGAAAATGAAAATCTATCTTCTATTACTTGATGGAATGCAAAATCATCAATTTTGCTGACCCTTGTTATGGCATCAGACTCTTTATTTATACACAAAGTTTGACCTAAAATTAACCTAATCTAACTGTACACTCAAAAAATAGAATACATTATCCTATGGTCGGTACTACCTGAACCACTTACAATCACCTTGAAAAGTGTAGAGGTCTGATAGGAAAGAAGAGGAAGATAAGAGGCAAAATCTAGAATAATCAGCATAGAGAAGAGTGTCAGGGTATTTATAGAAGAAATTTGTCTATCCCAGTAACCGGGGATACATGCCTCATAAATGCATATTGTATTCCATTGTCTTCGATGCACACTAGTAAGTTAATGTAGGATCAGTGCCTCAAGAGAATCATCTGTTAGAGCCATCCTTCCATCTAACATGCCTTATCAGGATCACCTATTTGTTGACCCCTCATTAACTACTCAACAGTGATTGGTCGGCTCCAGGGAACCTGGATGCCGATCACTGTGAATGTATACAAAACTTTGGACTCAGAATTCTGGAGTCTGGGAGCTTAAGCTCAAAGAATAATGAATTTAAAAAATTTCACCCCGTTGGTGAAAATCTCCAAAAACTGGAGAACTCTACTATTCCTGGGTAAAACCTCAAAGTTGTGTCACATTTCAGGACCACTAACCAACACAGCTAAATTTGAGTATTTCTAAATAAATATTAATTTTTTTCAAACATATAGTCTAGCTAGATTCATTCTAGGTAAGCTAGATAAGTGGTTAAAATTTTCCAATTGGAAAGGCCTATTAAATGCATGTTATATACCAATTACCAAAGAAATAAAATTATTTAAAAAAAATTGATGTTTCAATAACCCCTACTCTTTTTAATGGTATTTTTAAAATATATAAAAAATACCCTTTTTTAGAGCTAAGAGTCAAGATTATTTTCATATAAATTTTATAGTATTTTGACTAGATCTAATATATTATAATTTCAAAATACAACAAGTAGGTATTTTAACATTCAAGAAGATGTTGCTTCAAATAAATAAAACAATACTAAATCATATCAAAAAAAATTAAAATTTATATTTAACACTAGAGGAGAGAGTCCTCTTCAAGAATATGTGATTTTTTTCTGAATGTTGTAGATTTGATAGGGAAAATTCAGTGGGAGATGAAAATTGTCGATTTTAGATAAGTTCAACTATGAGCGGTTATAACGGAAAAATATACATTTAAAACCAATGTTTCTTCTTTTCTACACTAGCTATACATTTTATCTATAACATATCTATAAATAATAGGAAAAATAGATTATTTTCATATACTTGTTTGGTAGGAACTAGACCCTAGATTTTCAACAGTTTTCAACAATTAAAAAATGGACTTCAAAAATTAAAAAACTATGTCAATTCTTGTTCAATTTTTTTAAAATTATAGGCATAAACTTCATCCATTTTTACACATTTCATCAGTTTACATCATCCTCAAATTCTAAATACAAATGCCACTTTTTGTGTCATTAAAGTTGAACAGTTTGCATGATGTGGTCCTTTTCCTTTATAAAAGTGTGACAAAGGTTTGTACTTTTACCCTCCTTGTTTTGTTTGAAGGCCTCCAAAATCTGGTTAGTTCCATCTTCATCTATGTCTTTGATGCAGTCTCATTGGTTGTTGATGACCCCAAATTGTTTGTCAATATCTCCAGCCCCTTCCCTGAATTCTGGAGCCACTTTTTCTTTGTCATGAGCCCAGAGCATCATCATCTTGGATAAGTGTGACATTTTTCCTCTGTCAAGATCTCTGACAAACTGGTAATGGGATTCCATCAGTTCATCAAATTTCTTGAGCACAAAATTTTCCAGCGCACAAGTCCCGATTGTGAAGGGATAAACTTGTAAAATTCTTGTTACAAATGTTGTTTATAAATCCAAAGAATTACAAACTCCCTAGATTCTATTCTTTAGGGCCGCTACCAGTTTCTTGCTAACCTCAATCTTGAGGCAAGGTCTAGAGTGTTGGGCCCGGAGGAACCCAAAGGGTTCTTCTCCCAAAATTATTGTCTTTGTAGTGGCTTCCTCCCCTAAGTTCATTATCTCTTCTAATTCAGACCTCTACTCCTCATACTTTTCTATATCTTTCTCCCACAGGGAGACGACGTCGTTCACCTAGCCCATGAGGTTGTTCGCCTGATAAAGGTCCAGGAGTTTCACTGCCAATGATTGCCTTATGACTTTGATTTTTTGAGTAATCCACCCATCCACACCATGTGCCTTCATTTTCATGGCCTATAGAGCATCCATGTCACCTTGTGGGAGTAGTGTTCCAGAGGTGGAGGCTTCTAGATGAATCTTGACTAGTGGTTGTGTAAGTTCTGCGAGAAGCTTGAGGAGATTTTCATTCTTTTCTCTTTCCTCCATCTCTTGCGCCTATTTTTTGCACCGGGCCTCAACTGCCTAGGTAGCTTCCTTCAACAGGTCCAATTCACCCTATTTGTCTCTCCTCCCTAGAGGAAACTCTGTAACAATATATTCTTCGACCCTTACGACTTCCGCATCTACATCTCAGGGAGGCATCACAACTACTATGACTGTACTTCCTCTCAGACCAGTCCAAAGGGATAGATGGTTTGGGTCTTCTTAGGATTCTTAGCCTCTTGGTTTTGGGCCATCATTTTGGTCAAGGAGAGGGGAGCACTTGCTGCCACCAAGGCCTTTATTTTTCTAGATTCCACTAACCATTGTGGCAGCTAGGGCAGTCTTATTGCTAAGGCTTGGGCATTGGGGCCTTCTTCGGGGTCCTGTGGTGTTTCCTTGGTATACATAGTCACATCAGGCTCCTTCTCTTGTTCCCCATGGTTTCCTATATCTTCCACCTTAGTGGTATTTACATATATATCTTTGGGATTTCCCCCTTCTCCAGCATCTGTGGTCTCAGTATCCTCATTTCTGGGGTTATCCCCCTCATCTTGTTGTTACTGTTCTTCATCGAGGCCATCCGCCAGGACATTCTTCTCCTGGGACACATCTTTTGGAGAGGCTAAGGGTGTTTGGCCTAGATTTGACTATTGGGATGCAAAGACCACCTTGCCAAATGTCACACTCTAGGGCCTTTGATCACCTGGAGTTACTAGAGGCATTTGGAGCCTGACAACTAGGGATACGGTTGCTCCCGAAGGTCTAGGTTCCAAAGCCATTGTTGGTTGCTTATCTTGGGTTTGCCTTAGTTCTATCTCAGCCCTTTTTTCTGGTGTTTCTTCCACATCTTGTGGATTTTATTGTGCTTCTTCTTGTTCTTATATTTTTTCCTGCTCACGGAACTCTTTTTCCAAGGCCACTTCTTCTTGTGCATCTATCTCTTCCACTACCCTCACCACTTTGGCCTGCAAGTTCACCAAGTCTTTCGTTTGGAAGAGGTCATCAAAATCATCATGGGGAGGAGAGCCTGCCAGAGGATCCTTTGGCTTAGGAGAAGAAGGGATGAGTTCCACCTGGGGAACGTTTGGCATCGCGGGACCTACATTTGTGCTTGGGGAATGATCCACCTTTTTTTTCTTTCTTCTTATCTATAGAGGGGCCCCGACATCCAGAATAGTTGATGTTTCATCCTTGGCCTCCATATACTGTCTCATGAGTGCTTCTAGTGAAGGGGATCTTGCTAGGATAGAAGATTCCATCGATGTAACTAGAAGACCATGGGAAAGCTGGGCACTGAATGTTTGACTTAGTTGGCGGGATGCCTCCATCTGAATGTGAAATTGCTCTGAAATGGGGAGAAAATCTAGGGGTGGAACCTGGGTTGGGGTGCTCTCTTTTTCTTTCCCCTTATCTTTACTCGACCCCACAAATCTAGAGGCTGAAGTAGACCCCTGCAAAATTGGACCCCTGTAGGTGCTCTTCTTGCACACTTGTGAAAAGTAATTGTGACTGTACTATATGACAATCTGGCTGATGTCCTCAATTGTCAAAATCTATGGAGTGTCCCAATCCGCCAGAGGGAGATCCATCTTATCGATCCCCTATGCCCTATAGGCTAGGTCTTCTAGAGGAAAACTATCTGAAAGATATTTTAGAAAGGTTCAAAGGCTGAGGATCTTCATCATCCCTTTGGACATCCTTGAGTATTTCCCAATTTGGAGGTCAAAATGATCCTATAAATCTGCCCAAAAATCCTTAATGTGAGGCTCATGTGGTGTGGATGCCCAGGGAAGTTCTGCACTTATCTTGCTGAGTGGGTCAAAATGTTTCCTTGCCAGGTGGAACTCGACTAGTCTTAGACTCTTCAACTCATCATCGACCTCCTTGTCTATTGTAAGACTGCAAGAATAGTTCCCGCAAGTGATTAGGAATGGGATGGAGGTAACCTTCTTCAATGTAATAATGCATGAAGTTCTAGGATTTGCCTACAGAATTCCAAAAGAATAATCCTATCCCCACAATGCTTGGGGAGTAGCTAGGGCTTGCCAGAGAACCTAGTCACCCAAATGTAAGAATGTTGTTGAAACTGAATGTAATAATTATCGTAAGAATTTACCAAGGTCATTACTTCCTTTGATAGCCGGTACCCAGAATCCCACATGGTTGGAGATAATAGTTGCCCAGTCAAAATTTTGTCAATGGGTTGTGATGTAATATATAAAATAACACATCCATGCCAAAAATTCCATGGCATGGAGCTCCCTTAAGAGCCTACACAAAAAGATGATCCCCGCCTGTATGCATTCCTTGAAGTCTCCGCAGGGGATCTCCAGCTTCATTTTCTTGTATTCCCTCCTTGGGGACTTCAACCTGTGAGAATTGAGATGCTACCAGGTAAGCTAAGGAACTTTATCAAACTCTTTAAATGATGTCGACCAGGAGATGACAGTAGAAACTCTGAACTGGGGGATCCCCAGTCTCAAAGAAAAGGTGCCAGCATTAAGAGTAACAATGGTTGATGGGTAATTCAGTTGTAGGGAAGTAGCAAGTAAAACCACCTGAGTGGGTGTGTTGTAGTGCTTTTCTAGGTTGAGGATCAGCTCTGATGAGTACACCAAGTAGGGGAAATGGGTGGCTTTAATAATGCCAGAGGCAGCCATGCTCTTTACCATGTCATCCCCGACAGATCGCTATTGATACATTGTCTGGACAAGGCCCTGTAGTTCTTCCCATGGTCTGACCTCTGTGTCGGTAATATATTGAAGTTTGGAATCCACTTTGGATCCCACAATGACACCATCCCTCAGGTATTTGGATGTCAATGGGAGCTTGGCCAGCATTTTCTCTATGTTTTTCTTAGTGCCCACCCGAGTGGACGTAGTTGGGAGTTCCAGACTTCCAGGAGGAGTTGTTACTTTAGACATTGTTTTTTGCATGATCTACAACCTACAAGACTAGACAACTATTAATACATGTGATAAAATATAAAGCAATTTTACGGACTCTAGAGAGCTCACCACCATTTCACACCTATTGTCAAAAGATGTTAGCCCGCATCAAATCCCAGAAATATAATAATTAACAATTTACATGGAATTTGATCGACACCTAGGGGTTCTGGGGATTTTGGTCTATCCAACAATGGGATGAAGGTCTAGGGACCATCACCATCTGGAATCTGGAGAAACTAGCTGTTATCAAAGTGACCAGGTAGTAAGTCATACTGGGCTGACATGGGTTGTCACATGGTCATGCAATAAATGACATAATGGCATTAATGGTGACAAATGTCTGGATACATATGAATTGAATGCCAGATGGGATATTTTTGAGTGCTCATGTGTGGGGAGTTTAATCCTACCATAAATGATGAAACAAAGGAGGAGAGAGAAAAAACTACCATGGCTCAAACATGCGAGGTGTCGAGTTCGAACCAGGGTGGACACTATGTGGGTGAGCTTGAAACTTAGGGTATACAACACGGAGAGTGTGAAAAGCTCACCATAGGAAGGGTTGTACATGACAATATATAGACTAGTATACAGACCAAATTTACATGGGAAGCCGAAGAACGATGAAATTTATAGGAAACAACCCTATCCTACAAACTATTTACAATTTACAGAGAAGTTATGATAATTTACACAGAAATCACAAATACTTAAATAATCTACAAGAATTTACACTATTTACAGGAAAATATAGTGCAAGGGAGGCAGAAAACCTTCTTGTAAAACCATCCCACCAATGAGAGGTGACGATAAACTAGAAGACAAAGAAAACAAAAATGAAGACAAGACCAGAAAAGAAAGAATGAAGTAAAACAAAATAAAACAAGAAGAAGCTGAAGGGCCTACCTCAAAACCAGAAAATGTGTGAGGAGCATGGGAGGTTCTCTATGAACCAAAAAGCTTCATAGACCATGAACACTAAAAACCTTGCAAGAAAGGCTGGAAGCGTGCACAAGCTTGAATACCAACTTCACTACTAAACATTGTTAAACCTCCCAAAGCAAATCGTACTTAATACAAATTCTCTCTTAATCGCTTTTAATTCACTTTGGGTAATTTGTTCATGGTAAATGTGAAAATGACAAGTGAAACTCCATTTATACCCTTAGCATCAAATATACTACCTCCTTCTGCAAGTCCCAAGAAAAGGAAAACCTCTGGACTCCAGGCCCAGGGATCCAGCACAACCACACCCTCTAATAAAAGAGGAAGCAATGATGAAGAATCTCAGAGTCTGGAATCCGGCTGGTAAAAAGAAACAAAAACACTCCAAGAGCGGGTCCCAGAGGGAGAGAAACCAAAAATAAAGGAAAACAAGGACCTCGCGGAAGTAAAGGCTGGAAGAAAACAAAGGAAAAAGTGAAAAATGGGGACCCAACATTTTTCTGACAAAATGTAGGGATGGGTATGCATGACATAACAAATGGTGACTCAATGGGATGAATTCCTTAGCACATTTGAGAACTATAGAATCTCTGGTTAGCAAAACTAGAACTCACCTTTACCTAGGGCATTCTTCTTGCAAGGCAGGAGGTGTCTGGGAGAATCTAACTCATCATTGATTTAATCCTTCATTCCTTTGTCAGCTATGAAGTGTGTGCTTTGGAAGAAAATTGAGCTGATGACTTCTAGGAGAAGCAGAGAGAGGGCACTAAGTATATCTAACCAAAATCACTATATCTTGCATGATCCCCCAAATACCATAATTCTTTGTTCTTCAATTTTATTTCTTGTCATTTGAAGATGGGGAAGGTTGTACTTATTTCAATGTGAACCTTAAGCTTAGTTAAATTTTAAAGTGGTACTCCATTCACCTTTCCATCCATTTTAATTTTTGGAATAGGAGAGACGTTCCAGACACATGATCTTCTTTTGATTTTCACACTTGGCCAATAACCGGTGCAACCGATCTTCTCTTAAGGACCATACGATTACTTTCTTCTTAGATTTTCTGGTAACTGATGTCAATACTTTCAAGATACAAATATGATGAAGATTACCCATAACCTTTTACCATACGTACAAAATAACTCCAAAGAGTGGATGAATTCCACCATGCTAACAATAGATTCTAGACTAACCTGAAATACACAAGGCACTAATTCTAGGGACTAGATGTCATGCGAGACATACCTGTCTACAAGAAGAGGGCAACTTGCTAGGAACCAGAAAAATAAGACACAAATAAAAAAGGAAACCAAAGAAAAAACACAACAAAGAAAGGAAAGAAGATGGCCCCAGAGGACAACTATTTACAAAGACAAGGCACTCCCAAGGAGCACCGGGAAAACATATTTACAAGAAGGGAAATATTTACATATAATACAAATTTGGGAAACTTACCTCCTGCCTCATTCAAAGTAGTGTTTGAGAAACTGTCCATTGATGGGAACATGGATGACTTCTTTGGTCATGGTACTGAGGCGATAAGTGTTAGCCTTGCAGATCTCTGAGATTAGGTATGGTCTGAGCCAGAGCCTTTGAAACTTGGTGCACTTTCCTTTCTTTTCCTGGGCCTTGTCCCATAGAAGAACTAGATCCGAAACCGAAAAGGATTTATATTGGGCTCTCTAGTCAAACCATCGCTTGACGACTGCTTGATGACATGCAAAATGTTCTAGTACTGTGTCTCTTTGTTCCTCCATTCTCACCATATTCAAAAGCCAAACCTCCACAATATTGTCCCAGGTGTTGAATTCCTGCATGAACTGTAAAAATTGGATTTGTAAGTTGATAGGGAGCACAGGATTTTGGTCATAAACCAGGTGAAATGGGGAAGTCCCTAGAGTTTCCTTGATTCTGATATGATCCGCCCAAAGAGTGAACCTAATCTTTTGGTGCCAGTCCCAAGGATTTTGTTCTAACAAATATTTGATCACCTCTAAAAAGTTTTTGTTGGTAGACTTAGCTACACCATTACCCTCGGGATAATATTTTATAGAGAACTTCAAGGTGATCTTTCTCTAATAGGCCCATTCCAATAGTTGCGCTAAAGAAAATTGTAGACCGTTGTCACATACTATAGCGAAAGGCATTCTGAATCTGGTGACTATGTTTTATTCCAAGAATTTGATAACTACATCTTCCGTGTTGTTCTTGCATGGGATTACCTAAGACCACTGGGTGCAGTAATCGGTCATATTAAAAATATATCGGTGGTTGGTAGATGAGTTGGGGTTGATTTCCCCAATAAAATTGAACGCCCACTGGGCGAAGGGTCAAACTTCAAACACCGGTTGAAAAGGCATGGCCAGGTTTCTCTCATGATGAGCTGAAGTTTGGCAAGTGTGGAACTTCCTCACATGAGTGTAGACATCTTTGAAGATGAAGGGCCAATAATATCCATGCTGAGCAATGCCCAGTTCTGAACTACCCGTGGAATTCTTTTATCATTTTGGAAGCTTGGTCTTTGTCTGTGCATCAGAAGTAAATTCCCTCAAAGTTCCAGCGGAAAAGTGTTCCATTTTTTATCATGAAGTGCACACTTTTCAGTCACATGGCATGGCATTTGTTTGGGGGAAGCCTCTCTAGGAATCTGCTATTGAGTAATAGGTACACCAGGTTGGTATACCATGGATCCTGAGTGATGGACTCCATAGTATAAGTTTGACATTCAATGTTTGGAGTTACTTCTTCCATCGGTCTACATAGTCCCTGGCCTCAGGCTATCTTCATTGGTTGCATCTCAGGATCATACTCTTAGAGGATGGCCATCCATTTCCCCTGACGTTTTCCTAGTTCACTTTATAACAATAAATATTTAACAGCTTGGTCCAGAATGATAGCATGCACTTTTCTTCGAAGAATGTAATGCTAGAATTTCTTCACGCCCCAGAATATAGAAAAGGCTTTCTTTTCCAAAGGTGTATATCAAAATTCAACATTTTTGAAGGGGGAGCTCATGAAAAAAATGGGTCACTCTTCCCCCTCAAATTTTTGGGTTAGGATTGCCACTACAGAATGTGGTGAAGCGAAGGAGTAGATGTGAAATGGGAGGGAATAGTCTAGACTTGTCAGGACTGGTGCCTCCACTATGGTTTTCTTAATCTAAGAAAATGCTCACTTATCTTTGGGGCTCCACTCAATATTGGTATCTTTCTTCATCATTTCATTGAGTGGTTTGAAGATCTCTGTGAATCTAGTAATGAACCACTGAACAAAGTTTATCTTTCTGAAGAAAGATCGCATCTCCTTTTTACTGTTAGGCATCTGTAGATTCAACAGTGTTTCAAAAATCTCAAGGTTAATGGATATCCACTTCTTAGAGACAATATGCCTGAGTAGTTTCCCTTTAGTGACCTCGAATATGCATGTCTTTGGGTTGAGGGAGATACCATACCGGCGATATCTCTCACAGATCTGAGCGAAATGGGTGGAGTGATCACGCCTGTCCTAGGAAAAGATTGTTCAATCATCCATATAGATGATTATGCAGTTGATGAACAGGCCCTCAAACACAATTTCCATATCCATCTAAAATGTGGCCCCAGCGTTGATGAGGCCAAAGGGCATTCTCTAATATGTAAATGTTCCCCACTTAGTGGTGAACGTCATTTTCATTCTATCCTTGAATTTAACCATAACTTGGTTATATTTGGAGTATCCATCTAAGAAGGATGTCACTTGAGAACCATTGACAATTTGTAATACCTCATCTAGTGAGGGGAGAGGGTGATTTTCCTTCTTGGATGCCTTGTTTAAATTATGAAAATCCACACATAGGCAGATCTTTCCATTCTTCTTTTGCATAGGGATGAGGTTGGCAACCCATGTTGTGTGCCAGATAGGAAAGATAATTTGGGCTGACAGTATTTTTTGAACCTCTTGAAGGATTAGAGCTTCAAACAATGGGTTTACCAGCCTCTACTTTTTTAGGAAAGGTTTGGCATCTGGCTTCAGTGGGATGGTATAGGTCATGATAGATGTGTCATAGGTTTTAAGATCCTCATACCCCAGGAAATAACATCAATGTATTCTTAGAGAACCGTGAGAGTCTTCTACTTCTCCTCTAGGGAAAAGCAGGTACCAATGTGAACAAATTTTTCTTCATCGACCCTACCAATTTTAACCTTTTTGAATTTTCCTCCCTCAAAGGAGGATAATATCTTATCTTGGCCCCAGGGGTCCGAATAAAAGATTCATTCAAGAGCTACCATCCCCTTAGGGATGGTGTTGGTGGGTAGTTTGATGATCCCATCATCTTCTTCAGCCTACCCGATATCGTCATGATCAATTTATTCCACTATCTGATCCTCCAAGATGCCAATATTGGCCATGAAGGCCAGAATATGTTGGTCATCCTCAAAAATCTGAAAGTGGGTGATATTATCTAGGATGGAGGGGGTGGGGATCATCTCAACAAAATTTTTTTGGAACTGGGAGCCAGCCATCAGCTCGAGGGTGCTGGCAGACATAGCAAGGGCATCTTGAACATAGGTACATTTCTGGGAAATGAGCTTGATGCCAAAAGCATCAAAGTCTTGAATTAGGCTCCATGCCTGATTATGGTATGTGGCCAGCCTTTTTCATGACATGTGTATTGGCTTCAGACCTATTTTACTATCAGCTCTGAATCACCCATCACCTAGAGGTGGGTGATCCCTTTTCTCAATGCGAATAGGAGTATGAGGACTGAGCCCTTGTACTCCATGAAATTATTGGCATAGTTTAACTACAACCTGTAGGATGCAAGGAAAGATTTCCCCTACGAGTTGATCATTTCCACTCCAGCCCCACAACCTTGCTTAGACCGGGATCCATCAAACTTTAGGATCCACAAGTCATTGTTCATTTTCTGGGGCTAGGAAGGCAAAGTAGAATTTGGATTGATTTTGGGAGGTTAGGGAGGTGATTCTTCTAGTTTTGATGGTGCATGGGTGAGATTTTTCTCTAGAGAATCCTCTAGTTTGGGTTCTCAGATGAGCGAGACCTCTGGTGTACCGCTGGGCAGATTATTTGGTCGAGGGAATCTGACTTTGTGTTCTTTCTCTTGAAGGTCATTGATGTGGTGGGTAGCAATGGAAATGTAGGGCACACAATCTAGTTTAGAGTATTTCTGGCAGTGTACTCGGCACCAAGTTCTGGACAAGAGAGTGGCCGGAGTTGCCATGTTACCTTGTGAGTCTACCTCATACTTTAGTTTCTTGTCTAGGTCCTGAATTCTCTGAGAGACTACTGGATCCTCCCTGGGGATGAAATCAAATGTCATGATTTCTTGTATTTAGTACACCTCGAGGGAGGATTTAGAGAAGAGGACTTCATTTACCCTCTCGACTTTGGTGTGAACCTGCTTCATTCTAGGTTCACTCTCCACCTACATTTGATTTGATTTCCCCTTCCAGGGGAGGCACAAGTGGGAGAAGTCCATAGAGAAATACCCATTAAGGGTATTAGACCAATTTCAACTTAATAACATCCCATAGGTTTCAGGGATGTCCACCACTTGGATTTCTATTGTGCTCGATATCCAGGGGTCTTGGATGTGCTGAATGTGGACAATTTTTAATTCACCAACAATTTTCATAGTAGTTTTTTCCAATTGGACTACTTCGCCTTTGGATGGAGTGGGAGTGAGTTTGAGATTTAGGCATATGGATAAGGGCATGACTTTGCCTGAAGCACCGGAATCTACTAGATAGTTTTATAGGTTCTTCCCTTAAATTTTCAAGCCTAGTAGGAAGGGAGGATCCTCTGTGTTTCCCCAAAAGATGACTGAGTTGGCATCGTCAAATGTGAAAGTCTTTTGTGGACGACTGATGACTTTCGGGTTTCCTAAGAGCTTTAGAAGGGACTTCTTCTATTCAGGAAAATTAAGAAAAATATACATCAAGGTCATATAGGTGGTGGTGCTCTCTAATGCCTTAGTGATACCAAACCATCCCCCTAGGTAAAGTTGGCTTCCCTAGGCCGAATCCCTGGCGTGGTTAGGGCTAGGTCCTTTTGATGGGAAGGATCAATCGATTGTGTTGTTGTAGGGGGTATTCTTTAGATGAATTGATGTGTAAGTTGTTCCTTTGACATCTTGACTCTGAGTGTTGTAGGGAGTCCACATCTTGGTGAAGGCATTGGCCTCAAAGGATGGGATGGATTCATCATAGAACCCCTGCAATCAGGGTTCTTCTTCTTTCTCTTTGTCTATCCTAAAGAAGATGGTCTCACACTTGAAGGTATTGTAAGGGGGATATGGATGGTTTCAGGGGAGTAGGATCGATAGGTTATTGTCTACCTAACTGGGAGATCAAATGATCTTCTCTAGTGTGGCATAGTTAACCTCAAAATGAGAGTCAGTGTCATGCAATCTACACCACATAGTCAGGGGGTGGAATTCTACAATCTATACAAAATGAATAGGTCCCGCACCACCCTGAGTGGTATTTTTGTTCGAAGGAGGACCTCCGATATTTGGTTTTTTGTTCTATTGTTGTTGATTGGGCCGAGGCTCATTGTTGTAGTTCCAACCTCCAGAATTAGTGTTTGGTTTTCTGAAAAAAAAATTCCCTCTCTTGGAATTGGGGATGTTGGGCACGGAAGGCCCCAGCTTTAGCTGTCCCATGTCCATCATCAGAGAGGACACCGTCCTCTGAAGGGATTCAACCTCAGCTGACAACTGGGTAGTTGTGTCACAATGTGACAGTAGTTGTGGTGGGTTCCTGGGGAAAGAGAAAGCAAGTCCCAGAGTTGAGGATGACAATCCTCCAGCCATGGATGACTGGAAGAAATGTAGTCCAGAGGGTTGTGTCAGAGGTTTTTGCATTTGTTGCGGCTAGTTCCAGGGAACATATTCTAGAACCGATATTGTATGGGCTTGCAATGGATAAATGTACCAGGCTTGCTGGTCTATTGGTGGTGGGCCCATAGCCATAATTGGAGCACCCATTGTTAGATTGGGGTTGTAACCCCAGTGTAAGGAGTTCTGTTGGGTATCATGTTGAAGGGTAGGATCTGTCCAATCCCACTGGGAGATTTTCTCAAACTGCAAGACAACTCTGGGGCTAAGTTGTAAAATTTTTCCAGAGTATCCTGGTCATTAGCAGTGGTGGTTCTCTAGAGGAGAGTGACAATAATGGGGTCCATGGAATTTAGATATGACTGGATGGTTATATCATTAGATGGGATGAAGGGGACCGTGCACCACTTCAAGGCATGTTGGAACTAATGGTTGAATGTAGCAAGAGGTTCATTCAATACCTTCTTGATGGAGATAAACTGGTTGTAGGACCATGTTGGGTCCACATGAACATGGAAGGCCATAAGGAAGGCGTCTTCCATATCCTACCAACTGTTGATGGAGTTGGCCGACAAGTTGAGGTTCCAATTTAACTAATTCTTTCCTAAGGACAGAGGGAACATTCGGGTTACAATGTACTAATTTTTTATTCGGTGTTGGTTCATGGCATCCTTATAGGCCTGGAGGTGTTCCTCTATTATTCATGGGCCAATATGCTCATACTTGGGATAGATCTTCTCCAGATGTGGAGGAAGATCGTTGGTAGTGTCGGGGAACTATCCCATTATGGACCCAGTGTTACCAAAGTAAGTAGCCATTGGGGCTATTTGATTTTGACTAGGTTGAATGTTGGTCCTTGGGATTATCTGAGGGATTCGGGTATTCTGATGTGTAGGGAATCCCAAGATAAAATTGGCTGGTTGTTTGGTTTGTTGGGTCCTACTCTTTCTGACAGGAGGTTGAAGTTCTACAAACTCTCAAGGATTTGGGGCTGATCAAAGGATTCTATCAAAACTTAGGAGTGAAGATGACCCTATTCCGTAGAAATTCTGGTTCCTAAAACTACTTCTTGGGGGACCCTTGGGAAGTGTAAAATCAAAATATTCTAAGGGAGATGAGCTCATGCCCTCCTTCTAGCGCCAGTTTCTGTTGATAGGAATTTGTGACCGGCTCTGCCAACAAAGGTAAAATTGTCACCGAGTACCGGGGTACCGACCGACTCTGCCTGAAGAGGTTTTCTAGAGAATGAATTCTCCTAGCCTCAAAGCATCTGGTAGTCAGGTCTCGATGGTGCGGGGGAGCTAAGTTGGGAAAGTGACTGTTGTGTAAGGGGATAGCTGGTTTTTACTCATCTTCTCAGAGATTTCAAATAGGGTGGGGTTTTGTGAAAGAACTTGGATTATCAAATAAACTTCAAAAGATTGATTAGGGTCAGATATGCATTTCTACCTATAGTTATGCAAAAAACATTCAAACATAAAACTAAGCTCCAATGTAAGAAAAATACTCTAAATACTGAATACATAAAGAACTAATGATTCAAATGCATTCAGTAATAATGGGAGATAAGATCATTAATCTAAACTAGAAGACAGGAGCAAAGGACATAGGAAAACATACTACACAAAAGATGTTTGTTAACTCCAAAGATCATAACAACACATAACAGGTAGCCATAAGATGTCCTTCCTTCTTCATTAACTCAAACCATTCTAACATCACTGACGTATACAATCATGGCTCAAAAGGATAATTCTAAACTATTAATAACAACTAAGCATTGAGCTCCTGAGACAATTCAAAATGAAATGCTATCTTATATTACTTGCTGGACTGCAAAATCATCATTTTTGCTGACCCTTGTTATGGTGTCAGACTCTTTATTTATACACAAAGTTTGACCTAAAATTAACCTAATCTAACTATACACTCAACAAATAGAATACATTATCTTGTGGTCGGTACTACCTACACCACTTACAATCACCTCAAAAAGTGCAGAGGTCTAAAAAGACACAAGAGGAAGATAAGAGGAAAAATTAGGAAGAATCGGCATAGAGAAGAGTGCTAGGATATTTATATAAGAAATTTGACTATCCTAGTATCCAAGGCTACATGCCTCATAAATGTAGATTATGGCCCACTATCTCCGATACACACTAGAAAGTTAATGTAGGAGTGGCACCTCCGTAGAATCTTCTGTTAGAGCCATCCTTCCGTCTGACATGCCTTATCAGGATCACCTATCTGTTGACCCCTTATTAACTGCTCGACAGTGATCGGTTGGCTCTGGGGACCCTAGACGTGGATCACTTTGAATGAATACAAAACTTTGAACCTAGAATTCTAGAGTCTAAGGGCTTATGCTCAAAGAATAATGAATTTACAAAATTGCACCCTATTGGTGAAAATATTTGAAGACCAAAGAACTCTACTATTCCTTGTTTTGTTTGAAGGCCTCCAAAATCTGGCCAATTCCATCTTCATGTACATATTTGACACAGTCCCATCAATCGCTGATGACCCCAAATCATTTGTCAATATCTCTGGCCCCTTCCCTCAATTATGGAGCCACTTTTGTTGTGTCATGAGCACAGAGCATCATCTTGGATAAGCGTGACATTTTTCCTCTATCAAAATCTCTGGTAGACTGGTACTGGGACTCCATAAGCTCATCAAATTTGTTGAGCACAAAATATTCTATGGCATGAGTCATGGTTGTTAAGGGATTGACTTGTGAAACCCTTCTTACAAATGTTGTGTATAAATCCAAAGAATTCTGAACTCCCAGGATTCTATTCTTTAGGGCCTCTACCAGTTTTCTTCTCACCTCAATTTGGAGGCCAAGTCTAGAGTGCTAGGCCCAGAGAAACCCAAAGGGTTCTTCTCCCAAAATTCCTATCTTTGTAATGGCTTCCTCCCCAAAGTTCATTATCTCTTCTAATTTAGACCTCCACTCCTCATTCTTTTCTATATCTTTCTCCCACATGGAGACAACGCCATTCACTTGGCCCACAAGGTTGTATGCCTGATAAAGGTCTGGGAGTGTCACTTCTAGGAACTACCTTACGACTTTGATTTTCTCAACAATCCACCCATCCATAGCCTATGTCTTCTTTTTCATGGCCCTTAGAGCATCCATGTCACCCTATGGGAGCAATGTTCTAGAGGTGGAGGCTTTCGGATGAATCTTGACTAGTGGCTGTGTCATTTTTTCAAGAAGCCCGAGGAGATTTTTATTCTTTTCTCTTTCCTCCTTCAGCTTCTGTTCCTGTTTGTCATACTGGGCCTCAAATATCTAGGTAGCTTCCTTCAACAAGTCCAATTCACCCTGTTTGTCTCTCCTCTTGAGAGAAACAACTGTAACTGTATAATATTTGGCCCTTACAGCTGCCTCTTTTGCATCTGGGGAGGCATCACAACTATTGCAACTATACTTCCTCCTAGACCGGTCTGGAGGGTATGGATGGTCCAGGCATTCTTAGGCTTCTTAGCCTCTTTGTTTTGGGCCACTAATTTGTCCAAGGAGAGGGGAGCACTTGCTACCACCGGGGCCTTTCTTTTTTTGGATTCTACTAGTGATTGTGGTATCTAGGGTGATCTTGATGCTAAGGCTCTTCGGGGTCCTATGGTGTTTCCCCGGTATCCATAGTCACATAGGACTCCTTCTCTTGTTCCTCAAGGTTTCCTATATCTTCCACCTTGGTGGCATTCAAATTTATATCTCCAATATTTCCCCCTTCTCCAACATTTGCGGTCTCAGTATCCTCATTTCTGGAGTTATCCCCCTCATCTTGTTGCTATTGTTCTTTATCAGTGCCATCTGCAGGGACATTCTTCTCCTGGGACACATCCTTTAGAGAGGTCAAAGGTGTCTAGCCTAGATTTGACTGTTGGGCTACAGAGACCACCTCACCAAATGTTGCACTCCAGGACCTTTGATCACCCGAAGTAACTAAAGGCATTTGAAGCATGAAGATTGGGGATATAGTTTCTCTCAAAGGTTCGGGTTCTCCTGCCATTATCAACTTCTCATATTGGGTTTGCCTTAGTTCTATCTCAGCCTTTTAGACTGGTGTTTCTTCCACATTTTGTGGATTTTCTTGTTCTTGTTCTTGTTCTTGTTCTTGTTCTTGTTCTTGTTCTTGTTCTTGTTCTTGTTCTTGTTCTTGTTCTTGTTCTTGTTCTTGTTCTTGTTCTTGTTCTTGTTCTTGTTCTTGTTCTTGTTCTTATTCTTGTTCTTTTTCCTACTCCCGAAACTCCTTTTTCAGGACCACTTCTTCTTGTGCATCTATCTCCTCCAAAGCCCTCACCATGTCGGCCTATAAGTTCACCAAGTCTTCCATCTTGAAGAGCTCATCAAAATAATCATGGGGAGGAGAGGCCACTAGAGGATCCTATGGATCAAGAGAAGAAGGGATGATTTCAACCTGGGGAATGTTTGGCATCCTCGAACCTGCATCTGTGCTTAGGGACTGATCAGCCCTTTGTTTCTTTCTTCTTATTTGTAGCAGGGCCCCAACATCCAGAATAGCTGCTATTTCATCCTTGGCCTCCATCTGCCAGCTCATGAGTGTTGCCAGTGAAGGGGATCTTGCCGGGAGGGAAGATTCCATCAGAGTAACTAGAAGACCATGGGAAAGATCGACACTTAATGTTTGACTCAGTTGGTGGGATGCCTCAATCTGAATGTGAACTTTTTGGGGTGCTCTCTTTTTTCTTTCCCCTTATCTTTACTTGGCCCTACAGCTCCGGAGGCTGAAGTAGACCCCCACAAAATTTGACCCCTACGGGTGCTCTTCTTCCACACTGGTCAAAAGTAATCATGACTATACTATATGATTCCTTGGCTGACATTCTCAATTGTCAAAATCTTTAGGGTGTCCCAATCCACTAGAGGGAGATCCATCTTATCGATCCCCTATTCCTTGTACGCTGGGTCTTCTAGAGGCCCACGATCCAAAAAATCTTTTGGAAAGGTTTAAAGGCTGAGGCTCTTCATCATCCCTTTGGAAATCCTTGAGTATTTATGATTCCAAAGGTCGAAATCATCCTTGAAATATGCCCAAAAATCCTCAATGTGAGGCTTATGTGGTGTGGACACCTGGGGTAGTGCTGCACTTATCTTGCTGAGTGGGTCAAAATTGTTCCTTGCTAGGTGGAACTTGGCCATCCCTAGAATCTTCAACTCATTATCAACCTCCTTGGCCATTGTAAGAGTGCACGAATAGTTCCTGCAAGTGATCGGGAACAGGATGGAGGTAACCTTCTTCAATGCAAAGAATGAGTGAAGTTTGAGGATTTGCCTGTAGAAACCCAAAAGAATAATCCTATCCCCACAATGCTTGGGGAGTAGGTAGGGCTTGCTGGAGAACCTGGTCACCCAAATGTAAGAATGTTGTTGAAACTGAATGTAATAATTACCATAAGAATTTACCAAGGTCATTGCTTCCTTGGACACCTAGTACCCGAAATCCCAAGTGAGTGTCAAAATGTTATGGTAAATGAACCTATCACTTACACGAAAAAAATTGGGGAAGTTGGTTTCCCATTGGATCTGTGGATAATGTTCCCATGGGACATTCTGGAAAGGCCCATTCCCAAGAATGCCCACTATCTACAAACCCTGGAGTGTGGGTCTCTAATGTGCTAGTTCCCATAATAGATATGATGTTATGTGGAACTTTAATGTTTGGCTCACATTATTCAGCTGAAATTCCACATGGTTGGCCATAATAGTCTCCCAGTCAAAGGTTTTTACATGGGTGGTGATGTAGTATAGAAAAAATAAATCCATGTGGAAAAGACCCTGGCATGGGGTTCCCTGAAGATCCTACACAAAAATATGATCCCCTCCTGTACGCATTTCTTGAAGTCTCCGCGGGGGATCTCCAGCTTCATTTTCTTGTAGTCCCTCCTTAGGGACTTCAAGCAGTGAGAATTGAGATGTTGTTGGGAAAGTTGGGGAAATTTCTCAAACTCCTTAAATGATGTCGACCAAGAGATGACAGTAGCATTTTTAAACTAGGGGATCCCCACTCCCGAAGTAAAGGGGCCAACATAAAGAGTAACAATGGTTGCTGGGTAATTTAGTGGTAGGGAAGCAGTAAGCAAAACCACCCAGGTGGGTGCGTTGTACTACTTCACCAGGTGGAGGATCAACTATGGTACCTACACCGAGAAAAGGAAACATGTGGCTTTGATAATGCCATAGGCAGCCACATTCTTTGCCATGTCATGCCCACCAGGTCATTGTTGATATATTGTTCGGACAAGGCCCTATAGTTATTCCCATGGTCTGGCCTCTGTGTCAGTAATATCTTGAAGTTTGGAATCCACTTTGGATCCCACAAGGACACTATCCCTAGGGTATTTGGATGTCAATGAGAGATTGGCCAACATTTTCTTTGCGTTTGTCTTAGTGGTTGCCTGAGTGGAGGTAGTTGGGAGTTCCAGACTTCCAGGAGGAGTTGTTACTTCAGACATTGTTTGTTGGATGATCTACAACCTGCAAGAATGCACAACCATTAATACATGTGATAAAATATAAAGCAATTTTATGGACTCCTGAGATTTCACCACCATTTTGTACCTACTATCAAAAGATGTTAGCCCACATCAAATCTCAAAAATATACCAATTAAAAATTTACATGGAATTTGATTGACACATAGGGTTCTAGGGATTTTGGTCTATGCGACAATGGGATGAAGGCCCAAGGACCATTAGAATCCAAAATCTGGAGAAACTAGCTGTTATCAAAGTGACCGGGTAGTGAGCCATACTGGGCTGACGTGGGTTGTCACATGGACATGCAATAAATGACGTAATGGCATTAATGGTGATAGATGTTTGGATATAGATGAACTGACTGATAGATGGGACATGTTTTTATGTCTCACACATGGGGAGTTTAATCCCACAATAAATGATGAAATGATAGAGTAGAGAGAAAACACCTCCATGGCTCAAACAAGCGAGGTGCCGAGTAAGAACCAGGTGGACACCATGTGGCAAGCTCAAAACTTAGGGTATACAATGCAGAGAGTGTGATGAGATTTCCATAGGAAGGGTTGTACATGACAATATATAGACCAAATTTACACAGGAAGCTGAAGAATGGTGAAATTTACAGGAAGCAACCATATCCTATAGACTATTTACAATTTATAGAGAAGTTACGAAAATTTACACAAAAATTACAACTACGTACAAAATCTATAAGAATTTACACTATTTACAAGAAAATAAAGTGCAAGGGAGGTAGATAACCTTCTTACATAACCATCACACAAATGGGAGGTGACACCAAACCAGAAGACAAACCAAACAAAAACAAAGATGAGACCAGAAAAGAAAGAATGAAGGAAAAAAAATAAAACAAGAAGCTGAAGGGCCTACCTTGAAACAAGGAAATGCGGGAGGAAGAGCATGGGAGGTGCTCTACGAACCATCAAGCTTCATAGACCATGAACACCGAAAACCTTGTAGGAAAGGCTGGAAGAATGCACAAGCTCAAATACCAACTTCAAAGATAAACACTATTAAACCTCCCAAAGAAAATCACACTTAACACAAATTTTCTCTTAATCACTCTTAATATGGTCTGGGTAATGTTTTTGCGGTAAATATGAAAATGATAATTGAAACTCTATTTATACCCTTAGGGTCAAATGTACTACCTCCTACAAGTCCTGATAAAAGGCATACCTCTAGACTCTAGGCCCAGGGATCTCGTGCAACCACACCCTCTAATAAAAGAGGAAGCAATGGTGAAGAATCCCGAAGTCCAAAATTTGGATGGCACAAAGAAACAAAAACACTCTGGGACCACATCCCAGAGGGAGAGAAACCAAAATGAAAGGAAAATAATGACCCCGTGGAAGAAAAGGCCGGAAGAAAACAAAAGAAAAAGGAACAAAGGAAAAAGCAAAAAAGGGGGACCCAACATTTTTCTGACAAAATGTAGGGATGATTATGCAGGGCATAAGAAAAAGAACATTTTTTTATTACATTCAGTTTGAATGCACAATGTAATGATCAATTATGAATTTGAAAATTGGAATATGATCAATACTTAGAGTACAATGTAACTGATAATATGAATGCAATAGAAATGTATTTCATCTTCATTAGCTGAATAGTAATGTTAAAGAAGTGTACCTTCATACAATTTTTTATTCTTGATGATTATCATACTGCATGTGTAAAATTAGGGTAACAATTACTTGGATCAAAATTTAGTTTTGGGACCTCTTTGGGAAGTTTGAAATTTAGTGGAGAAAAGGAGCCTAGATAGGGCTACAAGAAGACCATAGGTCATTCCCTATTTTATAGGAGTTTGATTGGTAGAAGATAAATTGAAGATTGAAGACCATCAAGAATAGAGTTATTTGACCTCATAGATTATGTTTACAACCCTGTTTTCTTCTGTGAAGAAATTGCAAAGGATTTGGGGAAAATATCCTTGTAGATTCATTGTAGAATGAAAGTTATATTGGTAGAGAAGTTCTTGGTTTGGGGGTTAGGAGAACTTAGTTTTCCACGTTGTGGTTTGGAGTTTGAGTAAAGAGATAGAAGGTCCTTGGAGACCTAGTGTTGAGTCAAGCTGACTCAAGAAGGACAACCTTATGAGATTGGTATTAGAGGCCTAAAAAGACTTGCGCTAGTAAGTACATGAGTGATCTAAAATTAGTGGGAGAATCAACCATGGTGACCAACGTAGAGTTGGCTAAGAAGATGGATGAAAGAGAAGAGGATAATAGACTCCTAAGGGAATATTTGGAAGAGATGGAAATGAAATTAGATGAAGTGGAAGATTGAACAATAGAGGTAAGTGAAAAGGTGAGGGAGAGAGAAGGAAAAGGCAAGTTAGTGGAAGAAGATACAGTGCCAGAGCCTAATCTAGTAATCCAAGAGGATCCATTCCTTAAGGATCTAAAGCCCATGAATTCCAATTCATTAGAAGTTGTACCCATATTCAGTGGTAAGATGGAACCCAAATTGGTCATGGAATGGTTAGAAGGACTAAAAAATCATTTTTAATGTGACAGTATGATAGAGGCACAAAAGGTGAGAGTAGAAAAAAAAAGGTTGAGAGGGGCTTCCCTCACATGGTGGGAATTTGTGCAAGCTGAGAGGGATAATGAAGGAAAGAATCCAATTACAAGATGGAAAAGTACGGTGTAAAAATTTAGGGAGACTTACCTATCAGATGACTATGAAGTGTAGTTACACAAAAAGAGATAGAACCTTAGAAAAAAAATTAGGAAGTGAGTTCTTATACAGAGGAGTTCCAAAAACTTTGTTGAGATCCCATGTGATGGAGGAGGAAATTGTAAAGGTGGATAAATATCTAAATAGGTTAAGGTGGAATATCCAAGAGGAGATAAGCATCTTGATCCCAAGGAAATTTGACCAAAGTTATCAACTTGACCTCAAGGTTTAATAAAGGATCAAAAAGAAGCATGAATCAAGAAGTAGGGGCAGAGTTAGAGGAAGAGATGGCTAAGTTCAAAGATTAGGCTTTGGAGGAATAAAATTTGAAGAAAGAAGCCAAAGAGAGTCCAAGCTCACTAAGAAATAAGGAGAGATAAACAATAATAGAGGGGGTTATAATAAAGACACAGGCTTTAACAATAAGTCAAGAGGAATATGAAGTAGCTAGGGAAGAGGATCTTACTTTTCTTCTATGAAATGTTATAACTGTCACCAATGTGGGAATCCTACCTATAGGTGTCCTTAAAAGACCTCATCATCACAAGGTGGGGAGAAAAGGATAAACTATGTGCAAGAAGAGTCTTATAGCAGTAAGACAACAAAGGTGACATTGGATTCAGAGATATGAGATAATTTGAGGAGGAGAAGAAGACTTATCAGACAACCAATCAAAGAATAAACAAGTCAAGGAAGATCTTTGTTCAGAGTTAAATGTGATATTTTAGGTAAGGTTTTTAAGGTTATCATAGACTTTGGTTCTACTGATAACATTATTTATGTTGAAGCCATTGAAAATATTAAATTGAAAAGAATTTTGACTACTAACCCTTAAAGAATCACTTGGTTAAATAAACATCAACATGTTTTAGTTAATGAGAATTCCTCATACTAACACTACCACCTGAGAGAGTTATTAGCCATCAAATTGACTATAAGATGACCCCACAACAAAATGTAGAGATTGATAAACAAATCCAAGATTTTCTTGACCAAGGCCTAATTAGGAAAAGTATAAGCCCTTGCGTTGTTCACAGTGTCTTAGCCCCAAAGAAAGGTGGTACTTGGAGATTATTTATATATTCTAGGGTCATTAATATAATCACCATAAGATATAGGTTCCCAATCCAAAAGATAGAAGACTTAATAGATTGTCTGGGGGGAGCCAGGGATTTTACTAAAAATGACTTAAAGACTGGTTACCGCCAAATAATATTGAAGGAAGGGGATGAATGGAATAAGTTCTTTAAGAACATGGAAGGCTTATATTAGTGGCTATTCATTCCCTTTTGGTTTTCCAATGCCCAAAGCACTTTTATGAGGCAAATGAACAAAGTGTTCAAGGACTTCATAGGTAAGTGGGTTATGGTTTACCTATATGATATCTTGGTGTTCAATAAAACAAACAAAAACCACATTAAGGATCCACAGATGGTTCTACAAAGACTACATGGGAAGAAGTTTACATTCAACCTAGCTAAGTGTGAGTTCATGAAACAAGATTTAGTGTTTCTTGGGTCTGTAATCAAAAAAGGGAATTTTAAAATGGACACTAGTAAGGTGGAAACAATTATAAATTTTCCTACACCTAATTCTACTATAGAGGTAAGGAGCTTCTATAGTTCACTACAATTTTATAGGAAGTTCATCAAATAATTCAGTGAGATATGTGCACCTATCTTAGATACCATTAAAGGAGGTAGGAAAACTAAATTCCAATTGAATGAGAAAGCTAACCAGGGATTTGAGACCTTGAAAAGGAAGATAGACACACAACCGATCTTGATACTTCCTAGCTATGAGAATTTATTTATAGTAGAGTGTGATGCAAGTAAAACTGCTATAAGAGAAGTGTTAAGTTGGGGAGGAAAACTTGTGGCCTTTCATAGTGAAAAACTAAGTGATGTAAAGAGAATGTACTCTTCATATGACCTAGAGTTGTATACATTTGTTCAATCCTTAAGGAAGAGGAGGCATTAACTTATTCCTAAAGAATTTGTGGTCTACACAGAGAATCAAGCTCTAAGTTTCTTGAATTCACAAGAAAAGTTGAGTCGCAAGAATATGAAGTTGGTGGAGTATATCCAAGCCTACACTTTTACAATTATGCATTAGAAGGGGGATAAAAATAAGGTGGAAGATGCTTTGAGAAGGAGGTTGTTGACTGTACACAAACAAAATTAAGGAGCATTGGCATAGAGACCTTCAAAGAACTGTATCTAGAAGATGAGGATTTCTCAACTATCTATAATGTGGGTAGTGACTTTCAAAATTATTTCCATGGTGAGTACTCAGATTTTACTCATCAAGAAGGTCTTTTTTTAGGGGGGGAAAACTTTGTGTGCCTATAGGTTCTATGAGGGAGAACATAGTCAAGGAGAAACATAATGGATCACTTAGTGGACACTTTAGATTTGACCAAAAGATACTATTATTGGCATAAAAAGAATACAACCTTAGAGTTGATCAAAAGATATTATTATTGGCCTAAAATGAATAAGGATATATAGAGGTATGTGGAGACTTGTATTGTCTATCAGAAAACAAAAGGAACTTCATCTAATATAGGGTTGTATCAACCAACCCTTTCCAATCCCAAATAGACCATGGGAGTTCCTTAGTATGGAATTTGTGGTTGGACTCCATAAGACAAAATAGGGTTTGGATAGTGTCTTTGTGATTGTGGAAAGATTTAATATGGCCTATTTTGTGCCATCTAAAATCACCCATGATGCATGATATATAAAAATCTCTTCTTTAGGGAAGCAGTTTGGATTCATGGTCTACCCTTGAGCATTGTGTTAGATAGAGAATTCAAGTTTATGAGTCATTTTTGATAGACTTTATGGCAGAATCTTGGAACCAACCTCTCCCTTGGTTCTACATATCATCCACAAATGGATGGAAAGACTGAGGTGGTCAACAAGAATTTGGGAAACCTTTTAAGTTGTCTGACCAAAGAATATGGATAGACATGGGATCAAGTTATTTCTCAAGAAGAGGTTTCCTACAATGATACCAAAAAAATATCCACGGGTAAGAGTTCCTTTGAAGTGGTCTATGGGATCCATCCTAGAGGCATATGTGAGCTTAGAGACCTAGGGAGTAGTGCAGAGAGGAGTGGATGTGCAAAAGACTTTGCTCAGTCCATGAAGGAGGTCCATGATATAATAAAGGAAGCCTTGGTCCATAGTACTACCCATACAAAGAAAAAGGTGGGTGATAGAAAGAATTATGTTCAATTCTAGGTTTGTGATCTTGTGATGGTTCACTTAAACAAGGCAATGTTACAAAAGGGTGTCCCACACAAGCTTCAGATGAGAAGTATAGGCCCTTGTGTCATTCTAGAAAAGTATGTGAATAATTATTACAAGGTAGATTTACATGCAGACATAGGACTTTACCCAGTGTTCAATGTTGCAGACTTAGTGTCTTAAAAAGGACCAATTCTAGAAGGAGACTATAGTCATTTTGGAGATGCAGAGGAGATAAAGGCTTTGAAGATACCAAGCACACCAAGACCACAAGTAGAGAAGATTTTGAGCTCCCAAGTAGCTAAGTAGACAATGACCAAGGTGTACATGGAGTATCTGATCAAATGGAAAGGTAAGGAATATTAAGAGGCCACTAGGGTGCTGGAGACAAAGTTTCATAAGTTGAGTATAGATCCCAACCCGATCCAAGAAAATGAGATGTAACTTATTTTTGTTTTGGGGAGAATGGTGCATTAGCACCTAGGGTAGAAGCCTTACTTTTTGGTATTTTTGAAGAATTTAATGTTAGTTAAGTATGTTTACAAAATTTTAGGATCATCATGGTTTGATCTAGGAGAAAGTGTGTTAAGTTGTGTGTGGGTTTGATCCAATTGACCTTTGCAAGGTCCTGATATCCAAAATGGGTCAAATTGTGTGTTTTGCAGTAAAATTCCTTAGAAGGACATTTTTGAGGTGTTTATAGTCCTAGGACATGTTGTAGGATCTATTGGTGACACACCAATTCATTGAAATGAGAAGAGAGCCAAAATGTAAAAAAGCACAAAAGTTGCTTAAGCAACTTTACAACTTTTAAATGTTGCTCGACAACATTTTGCAAAAAGTTGTAAAACCACCAAAATGTAGTTATGGGTCAATTAAAATAGTTCCAATTTGTTTTCCAAACATATTTAAGATCCTTGGATATCGTGTAATGAGGGTGGCTACCATTTGGCGTAATTCACTAAGCAATTGGAAGGAACAACAACTGTGTTTTTTGTGAATTTATGTCTTAAGCTTGGTATAATGGATTCAATTCCTTATTGTTTCATTGTAAGTATCAATTACTAGTTGATTTATATTTATTTTGAAGCAGGTTAGTGCATAGACTATATTGTGCGTTGAATGTAAATAAGCTCCCTACTTTGTGTTCTCTCAACCAGACAGGGTTGTACATAGTAAAATGGCTCTATAGGGATTTCTACCCACACTTGTGCCTTGGTGAAATGGTAGAAGAGTCATTTTATAGTGTTTTCCTTTTTTTTTTAGGGTTATAAGTGGATATGGTGAATATTGTGCTCTTTCCCTAGGCGAGCTTGGTTGTAGTCTGACTAGGGACAAAAGAGTAACAGAGAAGTAAAGTATGCATGGTTGGATTCAAATGTGAAATCTAGTAGTTGGAGGATGATGTGTGGGAATTTTTTAGACTCCCAAAACAATGGTGGAGACAGATGACACAAAATCACCTTGTTTTGAGAGATAATGCAACAAACTGGCCTAATAGCACTATATTTAAGGACTCGATCCCTAAGTGTTTAAAGGTATTGTACAGAGAAATTAGGACACTAAAATCCTAGAAATTCTTTGAGTCTCTAAAAAGGGTACCTGGATCAAAACTTAGTTTTGGGAGGGTGGTCCCACAATGGTGTGTCCCACTTTTTTGAACATCCTTTTTTTTGTTGAAATCAAATATTTTTAAGAAAATATGACGATTTAAGCCTTGAGAGGTTCCATTTGAAGGAGTAAATTGAAAATATCTAGATAAAAGCCTCTAGGATAAAACCATATTTGGTATAATCTCTCTACTCCTCACTTACACCTATAACTGGGTCTCCTTTGCACCCATAAAAATGATGTCAAAAAATTGAGCTTTGGCATCAAATTTTTGTGGAATCAAACCAATTCATTTCACAATCCCAACTTTAGGATGATAGTAGTCAGAGAAATCTTTCGAATGATTATTATTTTTATATATATTGGGTTTATTATGACTTTGTTTTTTTAAGTTTTCCTAAACATAGGTTGTTTCACCATTTAACAACTTCCTTGTTTGACGTTTCTCAAAAAATAGTAAATTAGGAAAAAAAATATGGAAAATATCTAGGAAATAGATATTTATGTTACCTTTCTACCAAAAAAATAAATAAAAATGAATTTTTGATATATAAATATAAAGGTATAGTGATCCAAATGAACTTATGTCTAAATTAAAGTTATTGTCACTTCATAACTCAATAAACTATAAAATATTCAACCAAACTGAATGAAACCAATTGGATTCTCTAGATATTTGTCATACAAACCAAACTTCAAAATAATTATATTGTTATAATTTTATTAAAAAAGTTATGTTGATCAAAGTGAGTGTCACTCCTTTAAAATGTTGATTTTTAGATGAACAAAATTTTGAAGCAGAAGGAAAAATGGATACAAATGAATTCCAAAAAAAATTAAATTTTTTTTTTCATAAATTAGAAACAAAATTCTAAAAGTCACTAGTTTACATAATCTTCAAATAATCAATGGTTTTGCATAAATAGGTGTCCAAAAAGGAAAAAAAAATTCAAAATGTTTGTTTGAGTGTTAAAGTTGGGCAAAAAATGGGGCATAGTTTTGTGGGTTCACCTGGGAGTTCTTTGGGAAGTTAGAAAGTTAATGGAGAAAAGGATCCTGGATAGGGCAAAAAGAAGACCATAGGCTATTCCCTAGTTTCTAGGAGTTCAATTGGTAGAAGAAAACTTCCAGACTCAAGACCATCAAGAATAGAGTTATTTGACATCATAGATAATGTTCACAACCCTATTTGCTTCTGCGAACAAATTGAAAAGGATTTGGGGAATCTACCCTTGTAGATTCAGTATAGATTGAAAGATAAATTGGTAGAGAGATCTTGGTTTTAGGGGTAGGAGAAATTAGTGTTCCACCCTGTGGTTTTGGGTTTCAGTCAAGTCCTAAAGGGTTCTTGGAGACCTAGTGTTGAGTCAAGCTAACTCAAGAAGGACAACCCTATCATATGGGGAATTCTGACATAGATAATGTGGTGAAGGAGTTTGATTCTACTATGGAGAAACCTCATTCCAAGCCTTTGGATGTTAAGGATAGCATTGATATTTAGGATGAGAAACCCAACACTAAGGATAGCCTTAAGGGAACATATTATGACATCCATTACATGGCTAAAGAGTTTGCAAAAGCAGGGGAAATGAAGAAAGAGAACAACCTAGACACTACTGAGAGAGAGCCATCTATGGCTATCATTCTCTTATCTGAGAAGGAGGATTATACTATTGGGTTTTTACACATAGCAAAAGCCAAAGCCCTTTACTCTTTCAAGAATGAAAATTGGACCTACTAGGAAATTAGGAAGCATAGAGAGAAGAACAAGGAGCTCAAAACTAATCTCCCAATCCTAAAGGACACGGTGTATAAAAAAGGGAAAGATGTAATGATAATTCTCTGTACTTTTTTTCCCCTGTTATACTATTATCTAGAATTGAATGCCTAGAAAAAATGTTGGACAATATGCTGGAGCAATCCAAAGAGGGTATGAAGGCCTCTGCTCAAAATCTTCATCTTTTGGTTAACATGCTGGAGAATCTTGTTACTATTTAGCACACTACTACTAAGGGTATAGGTCTTCGTTCAAGAAATATAGCTAAGAGAAACCAAATATCCTCATCTAACAAGGATATTCTAGAGCTTAAAACCAATGTGGCCAAGATGACAAAGCTAGATGTGAAGATAGATGAAACCCTCTGAGGTCTTAAAGGTTTGCAGTAGGTGGTTTATTTTTGCTGTGTATTTTCTAGTTATTTAGTCTGGGTTTTTTTGGCTGAGGGGTGTCTTTGTACCACCTCTTGTTTTTTTTATTATTGTTCATTTCTTCTGGTCTTAAACTCTTTCTCTACTGGTTTGTAAACTTTGGGTTTCGGGTCCCTGTAAAACCTGATTTTGCTTAATTTTCAAAACAATGGAAAACATTCGAACTATATAACTTTTATTGCTATTTTTAGTTATAAAGAGTGACCATAATAATGAGTATAAACCTCATAGGATTTTATTATTGATTATAAAATGAACATAGACATGAATCACATTTTAAATTTCCTTCCAAGAATTTAGACATTCACCAAATTTCAAAATAAGGCAATAAAATTATAAAATTTCATTACAAAGAAAACCAAACACATACCCATGATAGAATGCCAAAAACCATATTGTTTCCATCTCTCTAATTCTCTAATACTATTGTAATTCTTCTTCTACCTAGCCTTTTTTTCCCTTCTCTATTCCCTTTATGTGAACACAAATTCTTATAAGTTGTAAACCTATCATGCCCACAAAATGGTTTGATGATTAAGTTACAATAATTTGTTTCCTAGTAAAAGTCAACAAAACTCCGGAAAATCATCAACAAGTAGAGAGTGACAAGATTTCATCTTTTTTTATTTTGACTTATTTTGTTGAAGAAACTCAACAATTGAAGATTTTTCTAAATTACCTTATTCCATTTCTCACACGTGTCCCTCATTTCAACTTTAATTTTTATTTTATTTTTTAGCTAAGTGAATATAAATGAACCTTTCAAAAAAGATGAATATGAATTTTGAATTTTCTTAAGTGAAAATAATACACACATTATAATCATCAAATAGCTATAGGATAACAATTAAATAAAAATTATATAGCAAAAACTAACATTTAAATATAATGCACCCCTTTTTTGCTACTTTAATAATAATAAAAATTTAAATACAATGTGAATATTTAAATGCAAGAAAGACATCAAACCAAACATTTACCAAATTACACTTAAATAAAAATCAGTAATGCATTGTCACTCAAATGAACTGTTAAATAATGCAAGTACATGTGGATTGTTGGTAAACATGTTGCAATTGCAACATTACAATAATATATTTCTCTTGCTCCAATGATGCTCTGAATCATTTAGAAAGATGTGTTCTTACATTTATCTTATGACCATATCTGGTAGTTTGTTTGAGATTATTAACCAAAAATCACATTTCTTAAATATTAATAATCATTACAATACCATTTAATAAGTTAAATCACCATTTTTATTATATTTACAAATAATCATCCAAAAATAAATCACCAAATCATATACTTAAAATTAATTAAAATCAGTTTGTATCTAAAAAATAGTGAAACACTAACAATTATAATGTCATCATGTTAAATATATTACATCCAAATTTTGATTCTAGCATCCTAACACACACACAAGAATCATTAACAAGTGACCATTGCCAAATGGAAGCAATAGAAAAGAAACAACAAAAAGGGTTTCATATATATGTTTTAGAGATGGATAAAATAAATAACTAGAAAAATTATTAGGACGTATTACAATACTAGATTACTATATACTAGCATAAGTGCAACGTGAAATTATATCTCTAAATACGTGGTCTTTACTAGAAAATATAGCAAGATTCACCTAAGGGAACCATCTTCGAAAAGGAAAATATGAGAGAGGAGAAAGAAATTGCATGCATGCATGAATGGTCTTTCAAAAAAATAGAATTTAAACAATTAGATAGGCATGGTAAGCAATAAATTCATAAGAGAAAGGAAATTACATGATGTAATAGACATTTTAATTTCTTTTAATGAAGAAGAAACATAAACAACCAAATGATTTTGAAAAAAAAAATCTATATGCACACGTAAATTTCCACTTGTCCACACTATTATCTAGTAAATCATAATTCTAAACCTCAACAACAATAAACATGATAAGGATTGGGGTTTGGTTGGTAGCTCCTGTCAGGAGGTTCATGATAAGGATGGTACTAATGATGCGGTTTCAGGGAATGCCTTGGCTCAGCCTAGTGTCCTTTCATGTGTTGTTGCTACTGCAGGAAGGATTGTTGATGTTATCTCTGGTTCTGCTATCCTACATGCTGGTGCTACTATTTCTGTTGTCCCTATTTCTCCAGGGGGATTTGGGGAAATGTGGAGGTGTTGTCCACGTCCCATCTATGGATGTTGGTGTGGCTAGTCCTGTATCTTGAGGTTTCTGCTGTTAATTCTTTGGCTTCACAGAATAATGTTGAGAAGGTGGAGGATGGATAAAAAATAGTTAAAGGAAAGAAAGTTAAGTACTCTATGCCTTCATTTGATATGAATTTGCGATGACAAAAGGTTGGGCCAAAATGTAAATCTTGATAGCCATCTTTTGGTGTGCTGGTGTAGTCTTTGTTCCACTTTGTGGGGACTTTTGGTTGTCCCCTTTGACTTGTGTGGTGGTGCCTCATAGTTTAGATTGTCCTTTCATTGCACTATCTTTCGTTGGCTTTTTCTATAAAAGGTTTTGGGTCCTTTCAAAACTTATTTTTACTTAATCAGAACATAATAGAATAATAATAAAAAATATTAAATTACAAAATAATAGCATGCTATAATGGTTATTCTAATATATCATAAAACATGTTAAGAAGAATAACACTAAAATGAATGTAAAATATAATCTAATTATTGTAGGATATCAGACAATTCATTTCTTATAAGATTAATATTTAAATACACTACCTTGTTCTTAGGTTGTCCTTAGTTAAGGAAGTAACGCATATTCTAAACCTCAACAACAATAAACACAATAAGGATGGGTGTTTGGTTGGTATCTCTTGTCAGGAGGTTCATGATAAGGATGGTACTAATGATGCGGTTTCAGAGGATGCCTTTGCTCTGCCTGGTGTCCTGTCGGGTGTTGATGTTGCTCCCGGCTGAATTGTTGAAGTTGTCTCTGGTTCCGCTATCCTGCATGCTGGTGTTGTTGTTTCTGCTGTCCCTATTTATCCATGGGGGATTTGGGGAAAGGTGGAGGGGTTGTCCATGTCCCATCTATGGATGTTGGTGTGGCCAGCCCTATATCTCAGTTTTTTGTTGTTAATTCTTTGGCTTGGAAAAGTAATGCTGAGAAGGTGGAGGATGGATGGACAACAGTTAAAGGAAAGAAAGTTATTTACTCTACGCCTTCTTTTGATATGAATTTATGATCACAAAAGCTTGGGCCAAAATGAAAATCTTGATATCCCTTTGTTGGTGTGCTGGTCTAGTCTTTGTTCCACTTTGTAGGGACTTTTGGTTGTCCACTTTGATTTGTGTGGTGGTGCCTCACAGTTTTAGATTGTCCTTTCATTGCGCTATCTTTTGCTGGCTTTTTTTGTAAAAGGTTTCGGGTCCTTTCAAAACCTACTTTTACTTAATCAGAACACGATAGAATAATATAAAAAAATATTAAATTATAAAATAATAGCACGCTATAATGGTTACTCTAGTTTATCATAAAACATGTTAAGAAGAATAACACTAAAATGAATATAAAATATAAGCTAATTATTATAGGATATCATTGTAGTATATCAGACGATTCATTTCTTATAAGATTAATCTTTAAATGCACTCTCTTATTCTTAGGTTGTCCTTAGTTAAGGAATAATGAGTAAGAGAAGAAATGCTTTGGATTCAAATTGGATTTTATAACTTTCAATGTTTAATCTGAGAACAAGATATGGATTCAGATTAGTTTTGCACATGGTAAGAATGGAGATTTCTAGTATTACTGACCCTTTTGTTATCACTTGTTTTGCCTTCACTAACCATATTTGGTAACAATTATGATTAAAAAAAATTTGAGTATTGGGTATCTATTATGGTTAAAAAGAATTTGATGCATATGTAAAAGGATCCTTGGCTATGCACTTTTTATGATAATAATTGTTCTCAAGACTTCAGTGCTTGAAGAAACACTTCTACAAGTTTAGAAGTTAGAAGAAAGGTTTCAATGCTTTTTGGACATATTTATGAAAGGATGCTTCGTTACAGAAAATGATTTGTTGTTTGATGAAAACTTTCTTGAGGAAGAACTTAATTTGTTCATCTGTCGTGCAATTCTGGTCACAGTCGGGACGTGATGCAATTTGATATGTCCACAGTGATTACCATGATCATTTTTGAGACTACCATGGTCATCTTTTGGAGTCCACAATAGCCATTTTTTGGGGTCCACAATGATCATTTTTCAGAGTCCACAATGGCCATCTTTTAGAGACCAAATCGATGTGGAAAACAAAATATTTCATTAACTTTTGCCATTTATTAAAGTTGAATTCATTTTGACTTATGAAGTTGGCCTCCATTATTCTACAGCGTGGTTGGAGATTGTTTCTTTTTATTGTAAAATATAAACTGCAGCAGAGGCTATCTTTAAATCATATATATTCAGCAATATTTTAAGCTTAGGGCCTGTTTGGGTACTGGAATACCATATCCTGGATATGGTCAATTTAGGAAGATGCTGCAAATTCAGGAAGATGCTTATCTTCAAAATGAAATCTGGAATATGGGCCGACCCGTTTGGTTCATCCGGAAGATGAATGAGAAGATGCATAAGGAATTTTAAATCTTTATTTTTTAATTTCTTTGAATATGGTGTGTATGTATGTGTGTATATATACACACATGCACACATGTGTATATATACATACATACATACATGTGTGTGTATATATACATGTGTGTATATATACATTTGTGTACATATACACACATACACACATACATGTGTGTGTGTAGACACACATGTGTGTATATACACATACAAGTGTGTATCCATATACACACATATATGTAGATGTGTACATATACACACATACACATATGTGTATATACACATATACACACATTTGTGTATATATACACACATATACATATGTGTGTATATACACACACATATACACACATACACACATCATATATACACATATAAGTGTGTATCCATGTATACACATATACACATGTGTATATATATACACATACATTTGTATATATACATAGATATACACACATGTGTATATATACACACATACATGTATGTATATATACACACCATACATGTGTGTGTGTGTATATA
>MU225453.1:1130056-1140063 GCA_018584345.1 Thuja plicata | reverse complement strand
CATATACACATGTGTATATATATACACATACATTTGTATATATACATAGATATACACACATGTGTATATATACACACATACATGTATGTATATATACACACCATACATGTGTGTGTGTGTATATACACACATTTACACACATAAATGTGTGTAAATATACACACATATGTGTATACATATATGCACTTGTGTATACACATATATGTGTATATATATACACATGTATATATACAAATGAGTGTGTGTATATTACAAACATGTGTATATATATATATATATATATATATATACATCCTTATAGAAATATAATATACATCTTTATAGTCGCAGATCCAACGAAATATTAAATTTGCTTTTGTAAAAATTGGAATTGGAATTGAAATTCTAATTCCACCTATTTAGGTGGAAGATGATATTCTCATTTTGCCCCCAAAATGAGAATTTCATAATTCCAATTCCATTTTTATTCATGAACCCAAACATGGAATTTGGCATTATCTGGAATTAGATAATGCCAATTCCAGTCATATTCCAGGAAACAAACGGTTAGAGAATATTACTCAATTATAAGTTCTTAACCCTTTTAAGACTAGAAATGAACCCTTAGTATGTGTAATTGAATTCATTGAGTATAAAGACTATAACATCACGAACCCATTTCACTCTAGAAATGAACCCTTAGTATGTGTAATTTAAGTCATGGAGTATAAAGACTATAACATCAAGAACCCATTTCAGAACTGAGATTTCTTGCTAACAAGACTTAATTAATTTTAAAATATTAAAACATATATAAAAATACCATGGTATTTCTCCTTCCATATTGTATATTTGAGCGGAAATCAAATTAATGTATTCAATATTTACAATTACATTATCAAATCATATATTTTATTTGTTCGTTAATGAGCTGAAGCCAAGAACAACATGGGAAGCTCATTTCTTATCATTGCGCTGTGGGGATCATCCCCATGTTTTCAAATCATATATTACATAACTCGTAAATACATGAGGTAACAATCATATACAATATTTTGATAATCTATATTTTTAAGAGTATTTAGGATACATACTATTCAAATGTTGATTATATCTAATTTTGTAATCACATTTGTTGTATACACATGTAACAATATTGTTCATAGTAAAAAATAACTATTATAATATGTATGAACCATTTTTCATAGTTATTGGTCTAACGATTAGCCAATAGTGAAAAATATTTAAATGATATCTTATATTTTTTTATCATCATTCACAATCATAGAGAGCCATAGAAACAAGTGTAAACCACTTATATAATTAATAAATAACCTATAGTAAATAGTGGTAAATAATTAAACTATACAATACATTTTGTTACTATTTTTATTTTCATATATCCATAATAATAGGTATAAATCACTTTTTATAATTAGTAAAGTAATATATATCCAAAATGGTAAATAATTAAATTATACATGTATTTAATTTACTTTTCATAATTAGTAATGTATAACCCATTGTGGCAAATAATTCAACTATATTGTGACTTTAAAGCTATATAATAATTGTAAATAATCATAGTAATGAATACAAACGTCATTATGTGTTTATATATAAGCTTTTTTTATTGATTCTTAAATAAACATATATATGAATTAAATTTTAAATTGTTTCTTAATAATTCTTATATTTTCCATGATCACAAGTCAAAAACCACATTGTTCCCATCTCTACTTCTCTTTAATACTAATTTAATCCTCCTACTTAACCTTTTCTTATTTTCTTTTATATCGACACAAACTCCTATATGTTTTAAAAATATCATGCCTTTAAAAAATGGCTCCATGCTTGCTAGAATAATTTTTTTCCTAGCAAAAGTCAACAAAACTCCAAAAATTCATAGACACGCAAGATTCCATACATTATTTGGACTTATTTATGTGAAACAATCCTACAATCTAAGGTTTTCCTTGAACTCCCTTAATCCATTTCTCATGTGTGCCACTCTTTTCAAATTTTTATTTTAACTATTATTGTTTTTATATATTTTATCAATAAAGTGAATAGATATGAGCCTTTTGAAAAATAAGAATATGGGTTTTTGATTTCGATAAGTGAAAAATGATACACACATGCTGAGGTTCGAATAGAACTTAGATGATTATTAACGACATGTGGCAATAAACTAGCTAAATTTAGAACAATGTAAATATTTAAATGCAAGAAAGACATCAAACATAAAGTGTTACACCCTCCCAAATGATATTCTTATTCTTTAAGGAAGGAGAAATTATGATCCTCCATGATCATATATGGTAATTAGATTCAGGTTACGAACCAAAAAAATAAAATTGTTCAATACTAATGATCATTATAATACCATTGATAAATGAAATAACTATTTTTATCATATTTACTACTAATCATGTAAAAAGGAATTAATGAGTTATACTTAAATTTAAGCAAAACCAATCTGTATATAAAAAAGAGTGAAATACTAATAATCTGATGCAACAACTTTCGAAGGTCGTAACTTTTGACTCGGATGTGGGTTTTTGCTAAAATATTACAGCTAGATGTGCGGGAAGAGTTAACATAATTTTTCACTCAACCAGTTCTATAGGTGGCTGTTTTGACATTTTTCCGGGAGCCTAAAATTTCATCTTGGCCTCCAAATTGGTTTTTTCTATTTCTTTCCTGTTTTTAGAGTTTTGTTTTTTTATAATAAATCTGAAATTGTGTTTCTAATTTCATGGGTTAGTTGGTAATTCATCTTGCCTTAGTTGGCGGATTTTCTTAGGAAAAATCAAGATTCGTAGGATGAGTTTTGTAAGTTACAAAAAATGAAAAATTTGTTTTTCCCGAAGATCTTCCAAATATGGTAATTTTCAGAATTGTAATGAGTAGAAGTTTGCTTTTATTGTAGAGGAGAGTAAGTTGGACTCAATTAATGATAATTTGAAGTTCTTTTATTTTGGCATTGTGTTTTGTTTTTTTGAATTATTGTTTCTGAAGGTTTTGGGCTACATCATATGGTATCAGAGCAGGAAGATGGTTGGGAGAGGAAGAGGCAGAGGAAGAGGAGGTGTCACGCCGATGCAAAGATTGATGTTGGATATGCAGAGGCAAATTCAATGATTTAGTGAGCAAATGGATAATCAAGGAATACAAAGAGGGAATGAATCTGATGAAGAGGGAAACCACAGAAGTGCTGACCAAAATGAAGAAAATATAGAAGAAAGCCTGGAAGAAATGAGATATGAAGATAGAGTTTTCAGGGATTTAGAAGAAAGAAGTGAAGCAATCAAGATTGAAGTTTCAGACTATGCTGGTAGTCTTAGGCTAGAAGAATTAATAGACTGGCTAAACGAGATGGGGAAATTTTTTGAATGGTAGCCTATGACAGAAGAAAAGAAGATGAATTTTTCATGCACAAAATTAAAAGGACATCCAATGATATGGTGGGATCACCTCCAAAAGGAACGAACTAGAAAGGAAAAGGAAAAGATTAAGACATGGAGCAAGATGGAGAAAATGTTAAAATAAATATTCTTACCCATGGATTGTTCACAAACCCTCTTTCACAGGTTCCACAATTTGAAGAAAAACTTGTCTACAGTGCAATACTATACGAATGAATTCTACAAGCTATCCATGCGCATATATCACCAAGAAAATAATGAGAAGATGGCTGCTCGATATATGAATGTCCTAAAATTCTCCATCCAAGATGAATTGAGAATGCATCATGTTAACAGTATGGAGGAAGCCTACCAATTAGATCTAGCTGAAGAAAAGAAGAATAGGCAATATATCCAAAGGAATAGAGGTGGTCGAAGGGGTACCTCAAATCCATTTTGGGGAGGTTGTAATAATGTTCAAGGAGATCCCTTTCAAGGATTTGAGAAAAAATATATACACTAGGAAAGATCCTGCTAATCAAGAAAGAGAAAGGGGGTTTCAGAGAGGACGAGGCTACGGAAGAAAAAGAGCCTGTCAAAACCAGAGAAGGCCTTTCACTTGTTTTAGGTGTGGAGAAGAAGGACACAGAGCCTTTGAATCCTCAAATTATAACATACCAGAAAGAAATCAAGGAGGACAGCCTAGAGTGAACTTGGTTCAGTAAGAATTTATAGTAGTAGGAGCAGAACAAGAAGTCCTACTAGACGTGGGAGAAACTCTCATGATGAGGAGATCAATGATCATTCCAGAGAAGGAAGAAGTCCCTGAAAAGAAATTTGATGATTCGTGGCTTCGAATCAACATCTTCAGAACTAGATACACTTCAGGTGGAAAGGAATGCCAAGTTATTATTGAAGGGGGTAGTTGTGAGAATATGGTAGCTAAGGAAATGGTAGAGAAATTGAATCTGCAATGTGAGAAACATCCTTGTCCTTACTTTATTGCATGGTTTAAGAAAGGAAATGAGGTTACTGTTGATAAAATATGCTTGGTTAGTTTTACTATAGGAAAAATCTATAAGGATGAGATATGGTGTGATGTTATTCCTATAGATGTTTGTGATATTTTGCTAGGAAGGCCATGACAATATGATAGAAAGATCATGCATGATGGAGAGAAAAATGCTTATACCTTCTGGAAGGATGGCTCTAAAGTGACTCTCTTACCACTTAAGGATGAAAGGAAGAATGAGACCATGTTGTCTGTAAAGGATGTTGCAAAAGAAATGAAGGTGAAAGGTTGCTTCTATGCATTGGTAGTAAAAAGAGGTGAAGAACTAGAAAACATAGTACCACATGATGCAGTAAAGATACTAGAAGAATTTACTGATGTTATTCCAAATAAGCTACCTGATGATCTCCCACCAAAAAGGGATATACAACACCATATTGATCGGATTCCTTGAGAAACTCTTCCTAATCAAGTAGCTTATCGAATGAACCCAATGCAACATGCAGAGCTCAACAAACAAGTAACAAAACTAATTGAGAAAGGCCTGGTTAGAGAAAGCATAAGCCCATGTGTTGTGCCTGCATTGCTATCTCCAAAGAAGGATGGAACATGGAGGATGTGTACTGATAGTAGAGCAATTAATAAGATTACTATCAAGTATCAGTTTCCTATTCCTCGCATAGAGGATATGATGGATGAATTAGCAGCGGCCAAATACTTTAGCAAGATTGATCTATGAAGTGGATACCACAACGTTCAAATTTGTGAAGAGATGAGTGGAAGACAACTTTTAAGACTAGGGATGGCTTGTATGAATGGATGGTTATGCCATTTGGGATTTCTAATGTACCAAGTACATTCATGAGATTGAGGAATACTGTTTTATGATCCTACATTGGTAAGTTTGTTGTAGTTTATTTCGATGATATTCTGATTTATAGAAAAAACAAAGGAGAACACCTTCAACACTTGAGGATCATCCTGAGTGTACTAAGGAAAGAGAAGCTCTGTGCAAGTTTAAAGAAGTACAAATTCATGCAAAATAGTTTGACTTTTCTGGGCTTCGTTGTTTTTGGAGATGGTGTTCAGATGGACCCAGAAAAGGTCAAGGCAATCCTAGAATGACCTAGTCCATCCAGCATAAAAAGGGTCAAGAGTTTTCATGGATAAGCAACCATCTATATAAATTTTATTCAAAATTTTAGCAGTATTATCGCACCCATTACAGATTGTACAAAAGGAAAAGAATCCATGTGGACAACAAATGCTAAATAAAGTTTCAAGTTCTTGACAAAAAAGGTAACTAAAGCTCCTATATTCGCACTTCCAAATTTTGATAAAGTATTTAAAGTAGACTGTGATGCTTCCCATGTTGGAATAGGTGTTGTTCTTAGCCAGGAAGGTAAACCAATAACCTTTTTCAGTGAAAAGTTAAATGATGTGAGGAAGAACTATTCTACCTATGATTTACAATTTTATGCTATTGTTCAACCCTTAGGGCATTGTAGGCACTATTTGGTCCCACAAGAATTTGTATTGTTTACAGATCATTTGGCCTTGAAATATGTGAACACACGAAAGAAATTGAATAGTAGGAATGCTAAATGGGTGTCTTTCTTGCAAGGGTATAATTTTGTTTTGAAGCATAAGTCTGGAAAGCAAAATCAGGTTGTTGATGCCCTAAGTCAGCATGTTACACTAATAACTACAATGGAAACATAGGTCATTGGTTTTGATTCTATTAAAGTTTTGTATGAGGCTGATGATGATTTTTGGGAAATTATAGAGAAGATTAAAGAGCCAACAACTAGTCTTCCGGATCAGATGAGAGGAGAATACTTTCTGCAGGATGGTTACCTCTTTAGAGGAAAACAACTTTGTATACTAGCTGGTTCCATGAGGGAAAATATTATCCGTGAATTTCATAGTGGTGCTTTGGCTGGTAACTTTGGGAAGGACAAGATGATAGCCTTGGTTGAAGATAAATACTACTAGCAAAAACTAAAAAGGGACATTACTAAGTATGTGGCAAGATACAGAATCTGTCAAGTTACTAAGGGTCACTCCAAAAACACATGCTTATATACACCTCTACCTATACCCATCGAGCCATGGATAGATGTGAGTATGGATTTTGTATTGGGGCTTCCCCACACCCAGCGAGGTGCGAATTCTATTTTTGTAGTTGCTGATAGATTCTCTAAAATGTCTCATTTTATTGCTTGTAAAAAAACTAGTGATGCCACAAGGATAGCCAACTTATTTTTCTCAGAAGTTGTTAGAGTCCATAGAATTCCAAAGACTATCACATTTGGTAGGGCTAGTAAATTTTTGAGTCATTTCTGGAGGACCTTATGGAAGAAGATGGGAACGTAGTTGCAGTTTGGCAGTGCCTAGCATCCCCAAAACTGATGGGCAAAATGAGGTGGTCAATCAAAGTTTGGGAAACCTGTTATGGTGCATTGTTGGTGAAAAGCACAAGCAGTGGGACTTGGTGTTGCCTCAAGCCAAGTTTAATTACAATAGTTCTCTTAATAGATAAACTAGAAAATCTAATTTTCAGATTATATATGGTAAGAATCCTCAGGGTGTTTTGGACCTTGTACAACTTCTTGTGCAAGATACAATTAGCGATGATGGGGAACCATTTGTTGAACACCTTCAACAACTTCAACAAGATGTGAGGAGTAAATTACAAGATAGCAATGAGAGATATATAAGGTTGCTGCAGATATCAGTAGAAGGAGACAAATATTTAATACAGGTGATTTGGTGATGGTGTACTTGAGACATGAGAGATTTCCTACTGTCACATATCATAAGATGAAATACAAAAAAGATAGGTCCTTGCCGAATTCTGAAGAAGATCAATGATAATGCTTATAAGGTTTGTTTACCAGATGATTTGGATATTTCTCCTGTGTTTAATGTTTCTGATTTGTATGGATTTCATGGAAATCTGTCTGAGCCAGATAGTAGAGATGAGGTGGATTGGCATCACCACCTTCCAATTAAAAAGAAGGAAAAGATTGCCCACATTCTCGATACACAGTCTATAGTCACACGGAATGGTCATTACAACAGGTACTTGATTTAGTGGGAGGGATTACCAGTGATAGATAGAACTTGGATCTCAGAGTGGGAAGTGATGAAGTTGGACCCCACAAAGTTGCAGCATTTCACAGACAACCACTTTCAGGAGCTGGATTCCTTTAAAAGAAGGGGAGAATGATGCAGCAACTTCCGAAGGTCATAACTTTTGACTCGGATGTGGGTTTTTGCTGAAATTTTGTAGGCAGATGCGTGAGGAAGAGTTAATAGAAATTACAACTTATCTAGCTTTGTTGGTGGCCATTTTGACAATTTTTTCAGGAGCTTGAAATTTCATCTTGGCCTCCAAATTTGGCTTTTTCTATTTCTTTCGAGTTTTTCAATTTTTGCTTTTTGTAATAAATCCAAAATCGTGTTTCTAATTTCATGGGTTAGTTGACAATTCATCTTGCCTTAGTTGAGGGATTTTCTTGGGAAAATTGAGATTCGTAGGATGAGTTTTGAAAGTTACAAAAAATGGAGAAGTTAGTTTTTCCCGAAAATCTAGCAAATATGGTAATTTTCATAATTGTAATAAGTAGGAGTTTTATTTTATTGTAGAGGAGAGTAAGTTGGACGCAATTAATGAGAATTTGAAGTTATGTTGATTCTGGCATTGTGTTTTTTTTCTGAATTGTTGTTTCTGAAGGTTTTAGGCTGCATCATAATCATATGAACATTCAATTATAATGTAATCATGTTAAAAAATTTTACCAATTAAAATAAGCCTTTTAAAATTCATCTGATTTGAATAGGTAAAACGGGATGTAATACTAAGCAGTTTTATAATATAAGAGCAATACTATAAATGATCTATGAACATTATTATTTAAACTCTTTAGAGATAATAACATCTTAATGTATATGGTGGATAGTTTAGGAGATTTAAATCACCAAACATTTGTGATTGCTAATATAGATACTGGAGAAAAAAATATAGAGGGTAGTGAATAATTAAGATTAAAAATAGAATCATAAACAAGTGGCCATTACCTAATGGAAGCAAGAGAGAGGCAACAACAAGACGGTTTGTCAATATATTTGTTAGAGACGAACATAAAAAATGAATGAGACATATTACACAAGTGGATTAGTATACATAAGTAAGAGTGTGATGTGAAACTCAAACTCTAAATTTCTAATCTTTAGTAGAAAATATAGCAACATTGATCTAAGGGAACAATCTCCAAAAAGAAAATCTACAGAGTAGAGCAAGAACACGAACACGTATGCATGAATAAATGGTCTTTCAAAAGTGGGTTCCAAAAGATTTCCAAAAAGGGAGAGGAAGCTAGAATCACAAGGAAGTTTCAACTTCTTAAATCTATGAATTGATAGTGCACTCGCATAAACATCGATGTGCCCTCATGGATTTTCACACTCCCACACAACTATCTAACATAAAATGTTTAAAAGCAAATTTATAGACCTCAAGAACAACATTCATAGTAGAATAATATAAATATTAAGAAAATTTGGCAAAGAAAAGAAAGTTAAAGTTGTCGTTCATTGAACATTGATAGAGATATAAAATATAATGCAATTACTGTACAGTTGACAATTTTTCACATTACACCATTGTGGATGATTCATTTCTAATTAAGACTAATATTTAAATATACCACCAAGTATTATTAAATTGTACATTATTATCACTTAGCTTGGACTTTGTTACTTTGAATGTCAAATCTGAGGACAAGAGGTGGAGCCACGTTAGCATTGCACTTATAAACATACTAAATAGATAAAGTGATTTTTTTTTAGTGGCTGCAATGTTTGTGAAAGAAGACAACTTACAGACATGATAAGAATGACGATTTGCCCTTTTGTTTTCATTTTGTTTGCGTTCACATACCATATTGGGTAGCAATTATGATTTAAAATGGAGTATGTTATAGAAAGAATGATTGTTCCAAAGATTTTATGTTTGAAGAAAAATAATTTCAGGAGGAACTTAATTTCTTCATCTGTCATGAATTGTTGGTTACTGTCGGGAGAAAATGTAGACATCATGCAAATTGCTGCGTCCACACTGATCATCTTTTGGAGTCCAGAAGATGTGAGAAACAAGATATTTTATAAACCTGACTTTAGGAGTTTTCAACCAATCCTTTCTTTTTGTTGATCTACTGAAAATAGTGTAGAATGTTTGTTCTGAGAAAATATCAGTTTGTAGGATGGTCTAGTGAAATCATAAGTTTTTCTAGAATAGTTATGCTATAATAGATTTTTATATTTTTTATTGATTCTCAAAAATATTGTATTTAAACAATTTCATAAAAAAAAAAATTATTTAATTTTAACAAAGAAATAACATGAACAAAAGAATGAATAATTTACAGTCTAGTTTAATAGAATAGTAATTGAATCTAAGAAATACCTAAATCTTTTTGTAAGATCATTTGTTATTTAATTTTAGAAAATAAATAAGATGAATGAAAGAAATAATGATACACAAATTATACTTTAATATAACGGTCATTGAATTCCAATTCATCAAAATTATTTCTCTTCACACT
>MU225453.1:1071453-1087043 GCA_018584345.1 Thuja plicata | reverse complement strand
AAGATGAATGAGAAGATGTATAAGGAATTTTAAATCTTTATTTTTTAATTTCTTTGAATATGGTGTGTATGGATGTGTGTGTATATACACACATGCACACATGTATATATATGCGTACATACATATACACATATACACACATTTGTGTACATATACACACATACATGTGTGTGTATACACACATGTGTGTATATACACATACAAGTGTGTATCCATGTACACACATATACATAGATGTGTACCTATATACACACATACACACATGTGTGTATACACATATACACACATACACACACCATATATACACATACAAGTGTGTATCCATGTATACAAATATACACACATGTACACACACACAGATATATATATATATATATATATATATATATATATATATATATATAAACACACACACACATGTATACACAACATGTGTATATATATACATACATACAGACATACACACATATGTGTGTGTATACACATGTGTGTATATATACACAAGTGTATATACACATATGCATATATACACACATGCGTATATACTATATATATGTATATATATACATCCTTATAGAAATATAATATACATCTTTATAGTTGCGGATGCCACGAAATATTAAATTTGCTTTTGTAAAAATTGGAATTGGAATTGAAATTCTAATTCCACCTATTTAGGTGGAAGATGATATTCTCATTTTGCCCCCAAAATGAGAATTTCATAATTCCAATTCTAATTTTATTTATGAACCCAAACATGGAATTTGGTATTATCTGGAATTAGATAATGTCAATTCTAGTCATATTCCAGGAAACAAATGGTTAGAGAATATTACTCAATTATGAGTGCTTAACACTTTTAAGACTAGAAATGAACCCTTCGTATGTGTAAATTAAGTCATTGAGTATAAATACTATAACATCAAGAACCCATTTCAGTCTGGAAATGAACCCTTAGTATGTGTAATTTAAGTCATGGAATATAAAGACTATAACATCAAGAACCCATTTCAGAACTGAGATTTCTTGCTAACAAGACTTAATTAATTTTAAAATATTAAAACATATATAAAAATACCATGGTATTTCTCCTTCCATATCGTATATTTGAGCGGAAATCATATTAATGTATTCAATATTTACAATTACATTATCAAATCATATATTTTATTTGTTCGTTAATGAGCTGAAGCAGAGAACAACATGGGAAGCTCATTTCTTATCATTGCACTGTGGGGATCATCCCCATGTTTTCAAATCATATATTACATAACTCGTAAATACATGAGTTAACAATCATATACAATATTTTGATAATCTATATTTTTAAGAGTATTTAGGATACATACTATTCAAATGTTGATTATATCTGATTTTGTAATCACATTTGTTGTATACACATGTAACAATATTGTTCATAGTAAAAAATAACCATTATAATATGTATGAACCATTTTTCATAGTTATTGGTTTAACGATTAGCCAATAGTGAAAAACTTTTAAATGATATCTTTTATCTTTTATCATCATTCACAATCATAGAGAGGCATAGAAACAAGTTTAAACCACTTATATAATTAATAAATAACCTATAGTAAATAGTGGTAAATAATTAAACTATACAATACATTTTGTTACTATTTTTATTTTCATATATCCATAATAATAGGCATAAATCACTTTTTATAATTAGTAAAGTAATATATATCCAAAATGGTAAATAATTAAATTATACAACATGCATTTAATGACTGGTTAAAAAATTATAGTAATGAGTATTAATAACTTTTCATAAATAATAAAGTAATATACAACCAATAGTGGTAAATAATCAAAGTATGCATTTTTTGTTTAATAGTTATAACTGGAAAATATTGGTTATAATTTACTTTTCATAATGAGTAATGTATAACCCATAGTGGCAAATAATTCAACTATATTGTGACTTTAAATGTATATAATAATTGTAAATAATCATAATAATGAATACAAACGTCATTATGTATTTATATATAAGCTTTTTCTATTGATTCTTAAATAAACATATATATGAATTAAATTTTAAATTGTTTCTTAATAATTCTTATATTTTCCATGATCACAAGTCAAAAACCACATTGTTCCCATCTCTACTTCTCTTTAATACTAGTGTAATCCTCCTACTTAACATTTTCTCATTTTCTTTTATATCGACGCAAACTCCTATATGTTTTAAAAATATCATGCCTTAAAAAATGGCTCCATGCTTGCTAGAATAATGTTTTTTCCTAGCAGAAGTCAACAAAACTCCAAAAATTCATAGAGAGGCAAGATTCCATACATTATTTGGACTTATTTATATGAAACAATCCTACAATCTAAGGTTTTCCTTGAATTCCCTTATTCCGTTTCTCACGTGTGCCACTCTTTTCAAATTTTTATTTTAACTATTATTATTTTTATATATTTTATCAATAAAGTGAATAGATATGAGCCTTTTGAAAAATAATAATATGGGTTTTTGATTTCCATAAGTGAAAAATTATACACACATGCTTAGGTTCAAATATAACTCAGATGATAATTAACGACATGTGGCAATAAACTATCTAAATTTAGACACAATGTAAATATTTAAATGCAAGAAAGACATCAAACATAATGTGTTACACCCTCCCAAATGATATTCTCATTCTTTAAGGAGAAATTATGATCCTCCATGATCATATATGGTAATTAGATTGAGATTACAAACCAAAAAAATAAAATTGTTCAATACTAATGATCATTATAATACCATTGATAAATGAAATAACTATTTTTATCATATTTACTACTAATCATGTGAAAAGGAATTAGAGAGTTATACTTCAATTTAACCAAAACCAATCCGTATATAAAAAAGAGTGAAATACTAATAATATGATGCAACAACTTCCAGAGGTCGTAACTTTTGACTCAGATGTGGGTTTTTGCTGAAATTTTATAGCCAAATGCGTGAGGAAGAATTAACAAAAATTTTGGTTCAACCAGTTATGTTGGTGGTTGTTTTGACATTTTTTCGGGAGCCTAAAATTTCATCTTGGCCTCCAAAATTGGTTTCTTCTATTTCTTTCCTATTTTTAGAGTTTTGTTTTTTATAATAAATCTGAAATCGTGTTTCTGATTTCGTGGGTTAGTTGGTAATTCATCTTGCCTTAGTTGGGGGATTTTCTTAGGAAAAATCAAGATTCGTAGGATGAGTTTTGTAAGTTACAAAAAATGAAAAAAAAAAATTCCCAAAGATCTGCCAAATATGGTAATTTTTGGAATTGTAATGAGTAGAATTTTTCTTTTATTGTAGAGGAGAGTAAGTTGGATGCAGTTAATGATAATTTGAAGTTCTTTTATTCTGGCATTGTGTTTTGTTTTTCTGAATTGTTGTTTCTGAAGGTTTTGGGCTACATCATTTGGTATCAGAGTAGGTAGATGGCTAGGAGAGGAAGAGGCAGAGGAAGAGGAGGTGTCACGCCGATGCAAAGATTGATGTTGGATATGCAGAGGCAGATTGAACGACTTAGTGAGCGAATGAATAATCAAAGAGTACAAAGAGGGAATGAATCTGATGAAGAGGGAAACCACAGAGGTGCTGACCAAAATGAAGAAAATATAGAAGAAAGGTTGGAAGAAATAAGATATGAAGATAGAGTTCTCAGGGATTTAAAAGGAAGAAGTGAAGCAATCAAGATTGAAGTTTCAGACTATGCTGGTAGTCTTAGGCTAGAAGAATTAATAGACTGGAAAAACGAGATGGGGAAATTTTTTGAATGGTAGCCTATGACAGAAGAAAAGAAAATGAAGTTTTCATGCATAAAATTAAAAGGACATCCAATGATATGGTGGGATCACCTCTAAAAGGAATGAACTAGAAAGGAAAAGGAAAAGATTAAGACATGGAGAAAGATGGAGAAAATGTTAAAATAAATATTCTTACCCATGGATTATTCACAAACCCTCTTTCCTAGGTTCCAAAATTTGAAGAAAAACTTGTGTACAATGCAAGACTATACGAATGAATTCTACAAGCTATCCATGCGCATAGAGCACCAAGAAAATAATGAGAAGATGGCTGCTAGATATATGAATGTCCTAAAATTCTCCATCCAAGACAAATTGAGCATGCATCATGTTAACAGTATGGAGGAAGCCTACCAATTAGATCTAAAAGCTGAAGAAAAGAAGAATAGGCAATATATCCAGAGGAATAGAGGTGGTCGAAGGGGTACCTCAAATCCATTTTGGGGAGGTTCTAATAATGTTCGAGGAGATCCCTTTCAAGGATTTGAAAAAAATATAGACACTAGGCAAGATCCTCCAAATCAAAAAAGAGGAAGGGGGTTTCAGAGAGGACAAGGCTACGAAAGTAGAAGAGCCTGCGAAAATTAAGGTCTTTCACTTGTTTTAGGTGTGGAGAAGAAGGAAAAAAAGCCTTTGAATGCTCAAATTATAACATACCAGAAAGAAATAAAGGAGGACAACCTAGAGTTAACCTGGTTCAGCAAGAATTTATAGAAGTAGGAGCAAAACAAGAAGTCCTACCAGATGTGGGAGAAACTCTCATGATGAGGAGATCAATGATCAATCCAAAGAAGGAAGAAGTCCCTGAAAATAACTTTGATGATTCGTGCCTTCGAACCAACATCTTCAGAACTAGATGCACTTCAGGTAGAAAGGAATGCCAAGTTATTATTGATGGGGGCAGCTATGAGAATATGGTAGCTAAGGAAATGGTAGAGAAATTAAATCTGCAATGTGAGAAACATTGTTGTCCTTACTGTTTTGCATGGTTTAAGAAAGGAAATGAGGCTACTGTTGATAAAATATGCTTGGTTAGTTTTACTATAGGAAAAATCTATAAGGATGAGATATGGTGTGATGTTATTCCTATAGATGCTTGTGATATTTTGCTGGAAAGGTCATGATAGTATGATACAAAGATCATTCATGATGGAGAGAAAAATGCTTATACCTTCTGGAAGGATGGCTCTAAAGTGTCTCTCTTACCACTTAAGGATGAAAGGAAGAATGAGACCATGTTGTTTGCAAAGGATGTTGCCAAATAAATGAAGGTGACAGGTTGCTGCTATGCATTGGTAGTAAAAAGAGGTGAAGAACTAGAAAACATAGTACCACATGATGCAGTAAAGATACTAGAAGAATTTACTGATGTTATTCCAAATGAGCTACGTGACAATCTTCCACCAAGAAAGGATATACAACACCATATTGATCGGATTCTTGGAGAAACTCTTCCTAATCAAGTAGCTTATCGAATGAACCCAACGCAACATGCAGAGCTCAACAAACAAGTAACAGAACTAATTGAGAAAGACCTGGTTAGAGAAAGCATGAGCCCATGTGTTGTGCCCGCATTACTGTCTCCGAAGAAGGATGGAACATGGAGGATGTGTACTGATAGTAGAGCAATTAATAAGATTATTATAAAGTATCAGTTTCCTATTCCTCGCATAGAGGATATGATGGATAAATTAGCAGCGGCCAAATAATTTAGCAAGATTGATCTACGAAGTGGATACCACCAAGTTCAAATTTGTGAAGGACATGAGTGGAAGACAAATTTTAAGACTAGGGATGGCTTGTATGAATGGATGGTTATGCCATTTGGGATTTCCAATGTACCAAGTACTTTCATGAGATTGATGAATACTATTTTACGATCCTACATTGGTAAGTTTGTGGTAGTTTATTTCGATGATATCCTGATTTATAGAAAAAACAAAGGAGAACACCTACAACACTTGAGGATCATCTTGAGTGTACTAAGGAAAGAGAAGCTCTGTGCAAATTTAAAGAAGTGCAGATTCATGCAAAATAGTTTGACTTTTCTGGTCTTCGTTGTTTTTGGAGATGGTGTTTAGAGGGAACCAGAAAAGGTCAAGGCAATCCTAGAATGACATAGTCCATCCAGCATAATAGGGGTCAAGAGTTTTCATGGATTAGTAACCATCTATAGAAATTTTATTTGAAATGTTAGCAGTATTATCGCACCCATTATAGATTGTATGAAAGGAAAGGAATTCACGTGGACAACAAGTGCTGAACAAAGTTTCAAGTTCTTGACAAAAAATGTAACTAAAGCTCCTATATTCGCACCTCCAAATTTTGATAAAGTATTTAAAGTAGACTGTGATTCTTCCCATGTTGTAATAGGTGTTGTTCTTAGCAAGGCAGGTAAACCAATAGCCTTTTTTAGTGAAAAGTTAAATGATGTGAAGAAGAACTATTCTACCTATGATTTAGAATTTTATGCTATTGTTCAAGCCTTAAGGCAATGGAGGCACTATTTGGTCCAACAAGAATTTTTATTTTTTACAGATCATTTGGCCTTGAAATATGTGAACACACGAAAGAAATTGAATAGTAGGAATGCTAAATGGGTGTCTTTCTTGCAAGGGTATAATTTTGTTTTGAAGCATAAGTCCGGAAAGTAGAATCAGGTTGCTAATGCCCTGAGTCGGCATGTTACACTAATAACTACAATGGAAACATAGGTCATTGGTTTTGATTCTATTAAAGTTTTGTATGAGGCTAATGATGATTTTTGGGAAATTATAGAGAATATTAAAGAGCCAACAACTAGTCTTCCATATCAGATGAGAGGAGAATACTTTCTGCAGGATGGTTACCTCTTTAGAGGAAAACAACTTTGTATACCAGCTGGCTCCATGAGGGAAAATATTATCTGCAAATTTCATAGTGGGTCTTTGGCTGGTCACTTTAGGAAGTACAAGACAATGGCCTTGGTTGAAGATAAATACTACTGGCCAAAACTGAACAGGGACATTACTAAGTATGTGGTAAGATGCAGAATTTGTAAAGTTACTAAGGGCCACTCCCAAAACACAGGCTTGTATACACCTCTACCTATACCCATCGAGCCATGGACAGATGTGAGTATGGATTTTTTATTGGGGCTTCCCCACACCCAGTGAGGTGCGAATTCTATTTTTGTAGTTGCTAATAGATTCTATAAAATGGCTCAATTTATTGCTTGTAAAAAAACTAGTGATGCCACAAGGATAGCCAACTTATTTTTCTCAGAAGTTGTTAGACTCCATGGAATTCCAAAGACTATCACATTTGGCAGGGATGGTAAATTTTTGAGCCATTTCTGGAGGACCTTATGGAAGAAGATGGGAACACAGTTGCAGTTTAGCAGTGCCTATCATCCCCAAAACTAATGGGCAAAATGAGGTGGTCAATCAGAGTTTGGGAAACCTGTTATGGTGCATTATTGGTGAAAAGCACAAGCAATGGGACTTGGCATTGCCTCAAGCTGAGTTTTATTACAATAGTTCTCTTAATAGATAAACTGGAAAATCTCCTTTTCAGATTATATATGGTAAGAATCCTCAGGGTGTTTTGAACCTTGTACAACTTCTTGTGCAAGATACAATTAGCGACGATCGGGAAGCATTTGCTGAACACCTTCAACAACTTCAACAAGATGTGAGGAGTAAATTACAAGATAGCAATGAGAGATATATAAGGTTGTTGCAGATATCAGTAGAAGGAGACAAATATTTAATACAGGTGATTTGGTGATGGTGTACTTGAGATGTGAGAGATTTCCTACTGGCACATATCATAAGCTAAAATACAAAAAGATAGGTCCTTGCGGAATTGTGAAGAAGATCAATGATAATGCTTATGAGGTTTGTTTACCAGATGAATTGGATATTTCTCCTGTGTTTAATGTTTTTGATTTGTATGTATTTCATGGAAATATATCTGAGCTAGATAGTAGAGATGAGGTGGATTGGCATCACCACCTTCCAAGTAAAAAGAAGGAAAAGATTGCCCACATTCTTGATACACAGTCTATAGTCACATGGAATGGTCATTACAACAGGTACTTGATTCAGTGGGAGGGATTACCAGCGACAAATAGCACCTGGATCTCAGAGTGGGAAGTGATGAAGTTGGACCCCACAAAGTTGCAGCATTTCACTGACAACCACTTTTAGGAGCTGCATTCCTTTAAAAGAAGGGGAGAATGGTGCAGCAACTTCCGAAGGTCATAACTTTTGACTCGTATGTGGGTTTTTGCTGAAATTTTGTAGGCAGATGCGTGAGGGAGAGTTAATGGAAATTAAAAATTAGCTAGCTTTGTTGGTGGCCATTTTGACATTTTTTCGGGAGCTTGAAATTTTATCTTAGCGTCCAAATTTGGCTTTTTCTATTTCTTTCAAGTTTTTCAAGTTTTTCTTTTTGTAATAAATCCAAAATTGTGTTTCTAATTTTGTGGGTTAGTTGACAATTCATCTTGCCTTAGTTGGGGGATTTTCTTGGGAAAATTGAAATTTGTAGGATGAGTTTTAAAAGTTAGAAAAAATGAAAGGTCAGTTTTTCTCGAAAATCTAGCAAATATGGTAATTTTCTGAATTGTAATAAGTAGGAGTTTTATTTTATTGTAGAGGAGAGTAAGTTGGACGCAGTTAATGAGAATTTGAAGTTATTTTATTCTGGCATTATGTTTTTTTTCTAAATTGTTGTTTCTGAAGTTTTTGGGCTACATCATAATTATATGAACATTCAATTATAATGTAATCATGTTAAAAAATTTCACCAATTAAAATAAACCTTTTAAAATTCATCTGATTTGAATAGATAAAATGGGATGTAATACTAAGCAGTTTTATAATATAAGAGCAATACTATAAATGATCTATGAGTACTATTAGTTAAACTCTTTAGAGATAATAACATCTTAATGTATATGGTGGATAGTTTAGGAGATTTAAATCACCAAACATTTGTGATTGCTAATATAGATACTCGATAAAAAATATAGAGGGTTGTGAATAATTAAGATTAAGAATAGAATCATAAACAAGTGGCCATTACCTAATGGAAGCAAGAGAGAGGCAACAACAAGAAGGTTTGTCAATATATTTGTTAGAGACCAATATAAAAATGAATGAGACATATTACACAAATGGATTAGTATACACAAGTAAGAGTGTGATGTGAAACTCAAACTCTAAATTTTTAATCTTTAAGAGAAAATATAGCAACATTGATCTAAGGGAACAATCTCCAAAAAGAAAATCTAGAGAGTAGAGCAAGAATGTATGCATGAATAAATGGTCTTTCAAAAGTGGGCTCCAAAAGATTTCCAAAAAGGGAGAGGAAGGTAGAATCACAAGGAAGTTTCAACTTCTTAAATCTATAAATTGATAATGCACTCTCATAAACACCGATGTGCCTCATGAATTTTCACACTCCCACACAATTATCTAACATAAAATGTTAAAAAGCAAGTTTATAGACCTCAAGAACAACATTCACAATATAATAATATAAATATTAAGAAAATTTGACAAAGAATAGAAAGTTAAAGTTGTCGTTCATTGAACATTGATAGAGATAAAATATAATGCAAGTACTGTACAGTTGACAATTTTTCACATTACACCATTGTGGATGATTCATTTCTAATTAAGACTAATATTTAAATATACCACCAAGTATTTTTAGGTTGTACATTATTATTACTTAGTTTGGACTTTGTTACTTTAAATGTCAAATCTGAGGACAAGAGGTGGAGCCACGTTAGCATTGCACTTATAAACATACTAAATAGATAAAGTGATTTTTTTTAGTGGCTGCAATTTGTGTGAAAGAAGACAACTTACAGACATGATAAGAATGACGATTTGCCCTTTTGTTTTCATTTTGTTTGCGTTCACATGCCATATTGGGTAACAATTATGATTTAAAATGGAGTATGTTATTTGGACTTATATGTGAAAGGAATCTTGGCTGCAAAATCTGAGAGGAGGCGCTTTTAGTGAGAATGATTTCTCTTTAGAATTCAATGCCTGGAGAAAACATTTTTACACGTTTGGGAGGTAGATTTCTAGATTTGGTATCAAATACGATCCAAACAAGTTGGAGATGCTATGTGGACATATTTATGAAAGGTACTTTTAGAAAGAATGATTGTTCCAAAGATTTTATGTTTGAAGAAAAATAATTTCAGGAGGAACTTAATTTCTTCATCTGTCATGAATTGTTGGTTACTTTCAGGAGAAAATGTAGACATCATTGAAAATGTTGGTTACTGTCGGGAGAAAATAAAACGGTCATTGAATTCCAATGCACTTAAAAATCTTGTGATTTTCATATCTAAATCTTTTTATACTCATGGTTTATTATTGAATTTAACAAAAACAAATAAGATTAACAAAAGAAGTAATGATCCAATTACAATTTAGTATTTTTATTTTTTTTAAATTTTAATTTATTTTTTAAAGTATACATGTGAAATATTTAAATTTCAAAATTATCAAAATAAATAAAAAGTTTTTTAAATTTCATATTTGCATTATGAAATTTTATTTTTGTATAACACCTCAAACTTATTAGCCAATAAGTATGAAGAAAACTGATTTTCATCATTTTATAACATAAATATTTCACATCTATTTTTTTTCAAAATAAATTTAACAAAAAAAAAAAAATATATAAATTGTAATTGATTGAAAATTTTTGTTTTAATAACGAGTTAAGAAAAAATCGATTGAATCCAACAAAGTCCACAAGACTTGACCTTTGGTATTGCTGATTCAGAAAACAATAATTGCTGTAGGCGAATGGAACGAAACTTTTTTGCCTAACGGTTTTGAAATTTTCCCAGCAAAAACTTTTGGATACTTTCAAGTCACTTAGGACTAAGAAAACTTTTGCCATTGAACTCATCATGACTTATGAGCTTCGCCTCCATTATTCTACAGTGTCTTTGGACAAATAAAGACTGTGTGGTAGATATCTCATCTTTGTTTTTTGTTTTGCTGTCTAATTGATAAGGCACTTGAATTAATATCTCAAGAGCTACCCACAAAGCAATTTAGATTAAACCCTAATTCAAAAAAGTTGGCTAGTTAAAGCAGGAAGAAATGCAGTGATATGCATTCATCACAGAATGATTGCATGAAGTACCAAATAATTGAATTTACACCTTACATTCCCATTTTCGAACGAGTGGCATAGTATAAAAGACCTGGGAATTGTGTGCCATTATTAGGTCTAGAAATATCTTCAGAGCAATCTCTTTTAACTTTTTGCATCGAGCCATTCTAGTGCCTTTTCAATCAACTATAAAACAATATATGCTGTTTTTCTTTGTCCATAAAAGTATAAATACAAGTTGACATAGCTATATTCTTTAAGCTTGTCGATTGCTAAATGATTATTAAGTTGCCATAAATTGCAAATATAAGTTTTATGGTAAAAATATAATATATTTGATATGTTTGGTGAGATGTAATGGCATTGGCATTCATTTAATTAGGAGCATATAGTTTTTTGAAAAATAGCATTCAACATGTTATTGCACTTGCTGTAGGTTATACTATTGTATAGTTTGCACAATCACTATTTTTTTTAAAAATATTTCTAATGTTTAAATATTTATTTATGAATTAAATAAATGATATAAATTACTTATCTTTATAACACTTTTTTCGGAGCTTCAACAAATTTAGTTTTTTTCCGATAGTTTTTAACATAGTTTTGTGATATTTTTAAAATAGATACTATATTTTATATTTTATAATGTAAACATTTATTTTCATTGAAAAATTCAATTATTTATAATGTATAACTATTATATATTTAAAAATATATATATATATATATATATATATATAAAAGTACTACATATATGCTATATTATATAATTATAGTACTTTATACAAAGTTTATTTTAAATTTTTTATCTATAATATTTTTACTTTTATTAAATAACTATTAATTAAAATATATATAATATTTATAATAAAATTAAAATTAAAATTACATATATAATTATAACTAATTACAGCAAGTGCATACTACTATGTGACACTTTTTTCTAAAACATTTAAGGGTTAATTTTTAAGAAGGTTAAAAACAATCTATAGAAAATCCATTTAAAGTATTGTTGGTAGAAATGAAAAGTGAAAACTTATCATTCTAAATTTGGTAGAAATGAAAAGTGAAAAAATATCATTCTAAATATTTTTTTATTTGTTTGTCTTTTGAATTAGCCTAGTATGCGTGGTTTTGGGGTGGATTTCATCCTTTTTATTTTTAAGAAATGTATATTATTTTTTTAATTAATTTATAAAAGAGTTCTATTAAACATTACATAATTTAAATTATAATTTTATACGCTACAATTATAGAATTTTATCTATAAGAAATAGATGCTAGCATACTTATATTTCAAAAATAAAAGGTAAAATATGTTGAGAGATATCTATTTTAAAACGAAGGGCAGACCCTCTCCACTAAAGATATTGTAATAAGAAAAGATGTTTAAAAACCATTTACTAAAAAGTATTAGAATAGAAAAATAGATTAGAAAGGGAGGTTTAATAAATTAGAAAATTTTACATTGCAATAAATTTAAAATCATTTATGGAGCACAATTTAAAAATATAAGTATTTAGAAGTTGAACAATGAATAACAACTTTGTACATTAAAATATCTTCCGTAAAAACCTCTAGTAAAACACAAATAAAGTAAAAGTCATTTACATGAAAACAAGCTTTGAACCTTGATAGAAAGAATACAACCACCATTTAACCATCACAACATGTCAACAATGACATGTGTCCTAGCTTATACATACTTATTAGATATATAATACGTAGGGAGATATCCTTCTCAAGGCGCCTATTGCACCTTGCAATTTGATGAAAATAGGTGCCTCACAAAGGATATATCTTGGCATATTTTATATATAATAAGTATATATAAGCTAGTAACAGTCATGGCGTACCATACAGAACATTTATGAATTTTAATATATAATTATATCAGGATTAGGGTTAGTGTTACACTTAGGGTTAGGGTGTACAATTAAGAGTTAGGAGTAGTATTGTGTTAATGGTTAGGGTTACATTAAGCATTAGGGTTAGGGTTAGAGTCAAGGTTAGGGTAATATTAAGGTCGTGCTTAGTGTTAGGATATAGGGTTTAAAGTTAGGATTCGTATCATAGTTAGTGTTCCATTTAGGGTTATTGTTACCCAGATTTTTCATTCTGTGTAAATTGGCCTAGTTTGCCCTGTCTAGCATTTCTCTGTCATGGTTCCCAGGTCTGGGCTCTGCTTAAACCCCTAAACCCTAAGTCTTTCATGCAAATGAATGAGGTGAAGCAAGCCCTATAACCCTTGGCACATTATGTTTCGTCTTTACTTTTTCTAAGTCACTTAGAGCATGTGCCTATTTTCCAAATCGCTTGATCGCTTCAGCCTGGGTGAATATTCTTTTCTTTCTCCCGACTTTGCTTTTTACTTTGTCGCGTAGTCTCTTGAAGAAACAAAATATTCCATCTATGACTCGAGACTTAGCGATTTCCTTTCAGTCGGGCTATCGCTTGATTTCATGTTATGAGATTTTAACATAATGGGACCCGCCTCAGTCGGGTGATCGTGTGAAGAATTGGCAAGTCAAAGAAATGTCTTCCGACCTTGCGCCTACTTCATGTCGCATGATTGCTGGATCAGCTCAGTCAAACAGTTAAGCTCTTTCTTCAGTCGCGTGGTCTCGTGATTAAATGGTGGTTAAGAGATAACATTCCCGACCCCGCGACTAGCTGTTTGATGTTAGCAAATTTACTCAGTCGCCTTGTCGCTAGAACAGCACAATGACTCAGCTTCCCCAATGCAAACAGATGGACCGATGGCTGCGTGACATGTGTCATATGGTGGATGGATGCTGATGTTAGTCAGGTAATCGCCAGATGAAGGAAATGGGTCAAGCGACTTCGAGACTAAGTGTTTCATTGCCTCAGTCGCAGGATCGCTGGATGATTTAAGGGTTGCCTCAGTTTTTAAGCGATTAAATGCCAGCCGTCCGATGTAAAGCACAGATGATCCAACGGTGGTCGCCAAGTCTAGTGATTAAAGTGCCCTACGTGAAAAGTACTCCTGACTTGGCGATTAAGGCAGTCGGATTGTCGCCAGAAGGATTTAAGGGGACTCAGGCGCTGTTTGAAAAGTCAAAAGGCTCAGACATAGGATCTCCAGACTTGGCGACTAAGCTTTGTCGCGTGGTCTCGAGACAGAGAGATAGCATGTGGCGATCAGGCGACGTACCATGACGGTCTGAGGTAGCAGTTAGGCGCTGGGTCGCTAGAGGAATGGTGAGTTAAGTGAAATGTCTCGCGACTTTGTTTTCCCACAGTCAGGATGTCGCTAGATCTGGCTCGAGTTAAACAGAGGTTAAAAAGTGCATTGTCGCCTAGTCTGGAGATTAAACCTTGGTTAAGAAAAAATGCTCGCGACTTAGAGACTAGCTGTTGTCGCGTGGTCGCAGGAGTTTGAATTTGAATCTCTGGTGGCAAGATGACAGGGAGGAACGCTCGGCAGCCATGGTTTCTGTGCTCATGTTCCAGAATTGATCAGAGGGGTTTCTAGTTGCAGAGGGGCCATGCACAGAGCAGTCTGCTGATATTTGAATATTTTTGTTTCAATGTCGGTGAACAGGATGAGATTCAGCGTGTTGCAGAGTAGAACAGAGTTGTGGCTGAGTTTCTAGAAGTGCCACGAGGAAGGAGAAGAAGTCCTGGGCAATGATAAGACGAACACTTGGCCATGCACTGTTCACAGACAAGAAAGACAGTTATTACAGAGAAATACAGGTGAACAGGTGTGCATGACTATTCAGAGTGAACGTAAATGCTACGAGCCACTATCTACCAAATCTGATTCTAATTGCCAGATCGAGAAGGTCAAGAAAATATCTGTGAATATCTATTTGACTCGGTCATTCTCGACCGTCTTCTCTCTCTCTTTTCCTCTCTCTTATGTGTTTTAGGGTTAGGGTTTTCCATGATCATCCGAAGCTTGTTTCATCGTAAGGGATCCCAAGATGGTCATAGCCCTATATATAGCAGAAAAGTTACGTTTGAAAGGGTCGGTTCTTCTTCCTTTTGTGCTTGCTGTGCTTGTAACTTTTCTGAGTTCCTGACAGAGACAAAGAGATTTTGTAACCCAGGAGTTCATTTTTATGCAGAAGGCATGCTCTATGACACTTCTTTGTCCTTGGTGTATTTTTTGTATGAGTCTGTAACTCATTGTGGAAGATAATATACAGAGCCTTATGTTCTTGGATCAATTTATTGGATTGTGTCAACCTTGTCTCTTTTCTGCTTGTTTGTATGTGTCTTGATTGTTGATGGAATAACTATGGATGACTTTATTCCTCTTAATCAGTCCTTTCACAGCATCTACTTGTAGAAGAGTATGTGTGCTTGCAGCTTGTAACTAGTGTTTACTGTTTAAAACTTTTAACTGTGAAGAAGTCTTTCCTTTTAACTGGTTTACTCATGACCTGGTTATGAAATATTTATGCATGCCTATACAGGGGACTTGTGTTCTACTTGCAATTTAGAGTTAGTTGGCCCAGGGATTTATCTTCTATGTGTTATTTTTTCATGCCAATTTCGGTGCATCACCTAGTAGGTAGTTTGCTTTCAGTCATTTCCCTTTCAAGCACTCCTTCTAACCCTTTCCCTCAAAAGATTTACTTTCCTGTTTAAGAAGCAAATTAAGGTGA
>MU225453.1:1029399-1057129 GCA_018584345.1 Thuja plicata | reverse complement strand
TGAGAAAGGACCAATTAACTTTGTCGTAAGCTTTAGAGATATCAAGTTTAAAGGCCATACCAGGGGCTCTGCATTTGTCCATTGAGTGAATAATCTCATGAGTGGTAATGGCCACATCCAGAATCTGTCTACCAGGAACAAATCCTTTCTGGGTGTTGCTGATGATTTTATCAAGGAGAGGCTTGATTCTGCCAATCAGGATCTTGGTGAGGATCTTGTAGAATGTGTTACAGAGGCTAATGGGTCTAAAATCCTTCATAGCAATGGGGTTGTCAATCTTTGGGACAAGCACAATGTAGGTTTGATTATGTTGTCTAAGTAACCAACCCATCCTAAAGAAGTCTCTTGCAGCTCTAGTCACATCGCTTCCCACAATCTCCCAGTACTCTTGAAAGAAAGCAGGTGGAAATCCATCAGGTCCGAGGGCTTTGTAACCACCCATGTCAAAAACCACCTTCTTAACTTCCTCATCAGTAACTCTCTTAGTGAGCATGTCATTGTCCCCACTAGTAATAGCGGATTGGATGTGGTCCAGAAGCATGGTTTGGATGTGCTCAGGGCAGGCAGGACCCCTTTCAGAATAAAGGTCTAAAAAGTATTGAACCGCAACCTGGTTAATTTTCTCCTTTTCTTTAACCACATTCCCTCTCTCATCAAGGAGAGAGGTGATGGAATTTCTCTTCTTGTTAATGCAAGCTGACCTGTGGAAAAAAGTTGTGTTTCTGTCGCCCTCAGTCAGCCACTGAATTCTGGATCTCTGCTTCCAGAAGATTTCCTCCCTCTTCAAAGTTTCCTGCCACCTAAGTCTAGTATTTTCCTCCTCCTCTTGTATCTTAGGTGGGAAGATACCAGAAGCCAGCTGGGCCTGGAGGGAAACCAAAGAGTCTGAGAGATCATTTTTTTCTTTACGCCAATCACCAAAGTTATGTTTGCTCCATCCTTTGACTTCCCTCCTGATAATTTCCAGTTTCTGAGCTATCCTAAACATAGTAGTGCCTCTAATTTTAGTCTTCCGCCAGAGATTAACCTGATCCCTAAAGGAGGGGTGAGAGCACCACATGATTTCAAATCTGAAGGGCGGCGGGTTAATTTTAGGGGAGTCCGACCAGCAAAGCAAAAGGGGGTTGTGGTCAGAGGTAGTTCTAGGGAGAGCCGACAGGGTGGAATTCAGATAGAGATTCCAAGAAGGATTGGAAAGGACCCTGTCGAGTCTAACTTGTATAAGATGAGAGCCTTTTCTGTTGTTGGACCAGGTGAAAGGTTCACCCTTCAGAGTAAGGTCAAGCAAGCCCATGGAAGAAATGAAATCCGCCAGATCCCCCATACTATCAGAGAAGTTAATGAGACCACCACACTTTTCCGAAGGGTAGAGGGGGGTGTTAAAATCCCCAGCCAGGAGATAGTTCGCAGAGCCAACTAAAGCAATCTGGAGGCACAGATCATTCCACAGAGTGGCCTGCGCATGTCTGGTGTTCGGAGCATAGATATTAAATGTGGTCCATTCAAATCTAGACTTCCTAAAGGTGACAGCCAGGCAGTTAGGGGAGGAGTTAATCAACTGCCCAGATAGATAATTGTGAAAGTTAAAACATGCAATATTCCATTTAATTGTTGTAGTCTTGACATAGTAATAATCATATGCATCCTTCTCTACCTTCAAATGAAGAACGAATTTGTTTCATATATAGTGACATCATCACATCAACCAAAGTGAAATCAAATTTTTTGTATTGGTTTAGTATGAGTTGAAGAGGATAGAAAATGAATAACACGTAGATTTGCATGATTAATAACTAAAATCTTAAGGGTTTTTATTAAATCTCCTTAACAAAAATTTGAAATATTACCAACGGAAGTAGGATCAATCACAAGTATTACATTTTGTGAATCACCATGCATTACATTATCTCGATGATTAAAGAGACTACAAGGGATTTTTTATCAGATTATCAAGGTTGAGTTAGAGTAATGACGAGGGAATTACACAAGGTATTCACTAAAGGGGAAATACAATATTGTGTGCATTCATATTGGGGTGTCTAAAATTGGGCAAAAAAAAGTGCAAATATATTTCCTAAATAGGGGGAATGGGGTTTTTCTAGGTGGGGGAGTGGGGTTTATATTGGAACACTATTGTGTGGGGTATTGGACAGGGATTGTAGGGTGTTGACAAAAAGGGAGTTTGAGGCAATATTTTTGTAAATGAGGATGATTCTTTAGTACGCCATGAACTCATGTGCTATGATTCAGGCTCACTAAGTGAAGCCCCTGTGAGGAATTGCAATTGCCCCATTAAAAGAGATATTAGATACACCAAATAATTCAAAAACATTATCCTTCAAAACCTACATATTAGAAACAAAGCAAAGAACTAAAAGTAAAAAAGTAAAAACTAAAAAATAGAATTCATAAAATAAATTTAAGAAATATATATATATATATATATATATTAAAATTGTGAAATTACATACAAAAAATTAAAAGCAAAGTAGATTAATGAGAAGATATATAACTAATTGAAAGAATAATCAAATAATTAGGAAATTACATATATAATTGCTAAATTCCTATCTACATACTACTCAATATTGAATTTTCCTATACCTCAATTTCCTCGCAATAAGAGACAATATCACAATAGCCATAATTTTCCAATAAATCAAATTAATGTACTAGATATTTTGTTACATATATATAAACTCATATATAAAGTCTTCATATGAATCAATTGAATATTGATATATCAAATTAGACTTGAGGTTTCTACTTACCTTATATTAGAATATTTACATGTATGATCATTACAATTATGTATCAATTCATAGTTTTTGTTCAATAATAGGATGAAGCTGAAAAAAACATGGGGATTGAATGCACTCAAACCTAAGACCTCCACATTTTTCGTGGGAGACCAAGGACAAAAAGGTGAGAAAAGGAACCCTAGATCACTTCACATAAATGATATATCATCATTAGAAATAGAGGATGGTTTGAATTTTTTTAGAGGAAGAAAAGATAAAAGAGCCTTGAAAACTAGGGTTTCTGTGGGATTCACTGGTTATGATAGGAATGGACCGAACATCATCTAGGCATTTCCTATCTCCAAAAGAATTCCAATTTTTTAATTAGGGGATAACAATATCCCTCTAGGAATAAGCTCCATCTCCTGCATGCGGCTAGTTAGTCTCACTCCTCTCATGAAATAGTTGACAAATCCTAAGCAGTTTTGGAACATGGAAAATAAGAAGGGGAACATCAAAAAACATATTTATGAAGAAAACCCCATAGTTTCTGCAAGTACATGGGTAAAAAAGCATGGATGAATCTAAAATACACTGAAGTGCACTAACACTCATCCAACAATATGAAGCATGAAGGAGACCCTAATCCAAACATTAAAGTTATTAAGTTGACGTTATTAGCAATATATATACTGACGGTATCTAGGGTCATTGAAAAAACCATTGTTTATTCTCAAAATGGTATGGGTATGGGTCTTCGATGAATAGTATTGTTTAATGGTTGAAGGAGCTCTATAGGGGAGAGGAATTATCAAAAATCTCTCTAGGAAGGTTTCCTATTTATTGATTGCATAGATGGATCATTAAGATATTTACTTTTATTTGGGGATCCAATTTTTTACAAAGGCTATATGATTAGTTATTTGCATTAAAACACAATTTTTAACCTAACAATTTCATTAATGTTAAGGTTGTGAGATGAATCATGATCCCAAATCTCCCTCTAGAGTTTCTACATAGTAAGATATCTATGAAAATAGAGAACGTTTAAGGAGGTTTTTAAGGGTTAGAAGAAGATTTAATATCTGCATCAAATATCAAAATATTAGTTAATATAGATATTAATACAACAATCTTAAAATCTATCAAAATTATTACTAATAAATCAATTAACTCACTTAATCTCATAATATATCAAGGCAAAATAAATAGTAAGATTATACTTAATAAAAAAAGCACCCAATATCCATTCAATAATAATGAGAGTGTGTTGAACTACTAATAGAGAATGTCATGTAATGCCTCTAGATAACATAATCATATCCCTCAATGATAAAAAGGGAAGATTTACCATCAGCCAAATGAAGAAACCAAAACTTGGGTGCCCAATAAAGAAGGTCACTCCAAATGAAAAAAAAAACTAAAAAGGAAAATATCTCTAAAATTCATAAAGGGATACACCCCTCGATTAAAATTTTACAAAACCAAATCATTAATCCATATGTGGAAGAATGGGAGATTTTAGAACATGATATTAATAGGGAAATACATGGAAATATATATCCCAAGGTTACAGAAATATCAGTACAACTCAAGGGTATGTGCACCAAGTTGTGAACCAAAAAGGGGGGTATAAGTGGCCACATTTTTCTAAATTTGAGAAAACCTAAACTTGGAACAGGCATTTGAGGGTGATGCACTCAAAATAAGAAGATGTGTAAATGATACAAATTGTAGTACTCTGAATCTAGTTTCTAAAATACTTAATTTTTTAAAAAACTTATAATATTAAGAGGGTCAAACCCCATGCACATGATAACCTGTTCCTGATTTTTTTAGAAAAACATAACATAGTTGTTTCTGTGCATTGTACAAAAGATATAGTTATATTTAGTATTTTCCAAATCTGTTTGGTAGGATAATAGGTAAGAGTGAGATATAGAAGTTGTGTATTTTTTTGTAATTTTCTGATGAGTATTTTTTTTCTGTGATTTTTTGAAGTGACCACATCCTGAAAATTTTGTACATGTTGGTACGTTGGTCATAACTTGCATCAAAATAATAAAAAAATAAGCTATTTTTAAAGTGTATAGAATCAAGTGTAGAAAAATAATATGTAATTTATTTGTAATTTTGTTAATTATATCAAAAGTTATTAAAAAATGGTAGACATATGTCTGTGAGGACTGTCAAGACACTGGTAAACAAAATCAAAGTTTACCATGCTAATGTTGTCCAAAAATAGAAAAATTTATATGGCTAGAAAGCTAAGAAGATGTATGAGATTATGGTGAAAATTATAGAGCTACCGTCTTGAGAAATTTCAAACCAGATGAAGATAAAAATGAGAATTCATCTTACAAGATGAAAAACTGTCTAAAAGAACAAAAATGGAGGGAAAATGAGCCTCCAAGAATTTGGGTCATTTTCCAAGCCTCTTCCCAAGCCATAACCCAATTGGGTTTCTAAATTTCAAATAACCCGATCGGTTTCTGAAAAGCAAAAAATACTTTTTCAACACTTACATAACCCGATCGAGTTCTAGAGAATAAAATGCACAATTTTGACTTCTTCAAAACCTGATAGGGTTATGAAGAAGTAAAAACTCTCTCTCTCTCTCTCTCTCTCTCTCTCTCTCTCTCTCTCATTGTTATTTTTTTAGAACCCAGTCGAGTTTTGAGGAATTAGGAAGATTGAGCCTTTATGTTCTCATAAACCAATCGGGTTCTGAGGAAAGAGGAATGTTGTACAGTTAAGTCCTCAGAACCCCATTAGGTTCTATTTAGTTAGGAACGTTTCTTTCTTCAACGGTCTAAAAAAATTCATTGCAAATTGTCCCAAGGTCCTACTACTTATTTTCTGTTGTTTTTCGCCAGTAATAGATAGTTTTGCACTTTTTTGCATGTTTTTTTCTTTACAATGATTGAATTGTGTTGTTTATTGGTGTTTTTGATGTTATTTTATCATTGTAAGTTCACATTTCAAGAAAATGATTGATTTGTTCTTATTTTTTGGATTTGATGTTCACATTTTATTCTTTATTCATGATATTATTCATAGGGTCCATTCAATACGAACAATGGGAAAGAACAAAATAGGAACAATTGAACAAAGAGAGGGAGAAAAGAAAAGACAAAGGGAGCGCATGAGTAGAATACGACAAGGTACATCATCAAATGCATGTAATGTAAGTGATGAAAATGAAAATGTTAATGTTAATGTGACAAATAAACCTAATTCTGCAAATGAAAATCTTCAACATACACCAATTGAAATGATGGGGATAAATGCAAATAATTCATCTAATGCACCATTTCAATTCATTGTCACCAACGAAAAAATGCACATAATGGAAATAAAAATGTTTAACATACACCAATTGAAATGATGGGGATAAATGCACTAATTCATCTACTGAAAATGTAGAGCATGCAGCTGTGTTAACACCTCCTAGAATAATTCATAAAAAACCTAAGTTTCTAATTGACATTGATGAAAATATTTAGAATAACTATTTTTAAAAATTAAATTAAAGTGGAAGATGTCAAGTAGTTGTTGAAATGATTAAGAATCTGAAATTTAGAGAGACAATGAGAATTGTGGCATTGAGAACATCTAAAAATAGTACTGAGAGAACCATTGTGAGAAATCTATTCGATGCATACAAAGCCATTGGTTAAAAGTCATGCAATAAAGATGCTAATGTTACTCAACGTGTCAACACATCAACTATAATGGGAAAGGAAATGAAAAAATCTCGTATAGTAAGCAAAACAAGCAAGTCATTAAGGATAGGTAGATCAACATTAAAGAGATCCTTACACAAGCGAGACAAAAGTGAGGATCCAAACACTAGTTCTCGTTGGTCATTCTCGGTTAGACTCCCGCACAAGGACAAGGTTTTTGTTGATGCATTAAGAACATTAATTGAAAAGTTTTGGCATGAGTAACACTAACACTATTTTGAAAGAATGTGGTCCTCAAGCACCTCCTACATCATCAAGATATTTTATGTCAAATGTATTATGAAATCAAGATGATGGTTGCATTTATTATAAGGTGATGTGTTTGAATGGATCTTGTAGTGCATGTGGTGGTATGAGAAAGTTGTAGGTATGTAACCATCTAGAGAGCACAAATGATATTATAAATACACTAGTTTGTTTTGGAAAATACAAGACAGTAACTTATGGTCTAAAAGATGGAAAAGAACTTAAGAGGTGTGAGTTAGTTAAAAATGATATATTTGTAGTTGATTTTATGAAGATTTTTCAAGAGAAACTAGTTTATGAGTACATACGTCATTCACATAGAGCTAGGTGGTTGGATGAGAAATTCAAGATATGTAAGGATGCTTTTCCCCTTGGTACTATTCTCTCCAGTGTTGATTTTACTAAGAATTATACACTTAAACCTCAGAATGAAGTGCAAGAATTGTATTACCATTCTATACAAGTGACGATCTTTGTACATATAGCATTCTTACATGCACCTGATAGCACAAACACAGATAGAAAGGTTTTAAGAGAGTATCACTTCTACATTAGTGACAATCACACACATTCATCATAGTTTATGCAAGGTTGCTTCAAATTTTTCTATGAGAATTTAAGGGAAAGAGGTATTGAGTACAACCAACACATAATATGGTCAGACAATTGCACCTCACAATTCAAGAATGCAAGGATGTTATATTGGTTGAGTAGGATGCATGTGACAAGTGGCATCAACAGTTTTGGAATTTCACCAAGGTGGAGCATGGAAAAGGCGAGCATGATGGTGTGGGTGCATGTGTTAAAAGAGATCTTGATAGATAGGAATTGAACTTACGAAGGTGATGCATAATAAATAAATGCAGAAACAATTATGCGATGGTGCAACTCTATGATGGGAACATGTAATAAATGTAAGTCTATGGTTAATATATTTTTTGGTTGATAGGCGAGTCTAAGATTGAAAACTATCTAGATTATTGTACACTTACAGGATCAAGTGACATGCACTCATTTAGAATTTCAAATGCAGCATCACTAGGTATTTGTACTAGATTATTGGCATATTTTTTCTTGTCTTGTATTAATTTTGCGTAGGAGGAATGCAAATAAAAAGAGTGGGTTCATGAATGGTCTTATACACCTTTGCAACCTCTTGATACCTATCAACTTCCTAGAGCACTGCAGTTGAGCCAGTTTGAAGCATCAGCGAATTTTGATCACATATCTTACCTAGTTGAACTAGGTGATTTCTCAATTTATTCTTCATTTTGAGAAGAACTCTGTTGAACCTACTTGAACTCATTTTATTAGGTGGTTAAGTGTTTATGGTGTTAACTTATCCCTCTATAAATTGCAAGTCATGTATATGCAGTTGTTGCAGATGAGAATAATGACAAAGGGACTGATTTATTTTTGTGTCGTTGTATTGAGGGAAAAAAGAAATTGACAACTATAGTCCTTGATGGAGAGGGTATTGAGTACCCAATAGGATCCTTTGTTGTGACATAGACATGGATTATAAGGTACGCTATCAAAATATAATGTGTTCTTGTTTGATGACTATGAGAACTCTTACCATCATTCTATTACACTTTTTATGTTAAATTTTGTATTAATTTATGCTTCTATGAAATGCAGGGACCCTATGAAAAAATCCAAGAAGTGGTTGTTTCAGGAGTATGAGACACATAGGCATATTTTCCATTGCTCAAACCTTCTTGTTGCTACAAATATTGAATTGATAAAGTATACTGGTAGACCTCGTAAGAAGAATTTATGGAAACTTCGTGAATCTGAACATGAGGCAATAATTGACACAATAAGGGTTATAGCTGGTCTAGAAGGTTGGCTCAATTAGTTTTGGGCCATCATGAAGAATCATACTATAAAATGGTAGAATTATTTTGACAATTTTTTATATAAATTTTGCAAAACAATCTAACTTCACTTTTTTGTAAATATAAATGACTATGAAGGGGCCTACATGCATGTTTGGAGACCACATTTTGTATATTGAAAGAAGATCAAATTCAATATAAAAGTGGCCATGGGTTGATTTGTATATACCGAGGGGCCACATTTTATATAGTTTACTATGTACCATTTAACTAAGAGCATATCAGTGAATTACGATTCATTACAATTATCATAATGGCTCATGCAGTGGATATCTCATGTTTCTCTAAATTATAATAATGGTTCATGTGTAGTATTTATGTATGTATGTTAATTTTCATATTATGTATTTATGCATTAATGTATGTATGTTCATAACATCTATATCATGAGTTGTATGTATGTTCGTTTCTATCTTATATCTTTTTCATGGGTTGTCATGTGTAATAGACCTAATCTTGTCCAAAGCAACTGCCTTGAAAATATTTTGTCGAACCAAAGTAATAGGCATAATATATAATTAAAATTATGGTGTTATATGTTATGCTTTGTGGAAATTTGAATTGTTTTACTTTTATTGCATCGTTACACTTATATGTTTAATTGCATGGAATTTATTTCAAAGCATTATCTTACTATTGGTTGAATTGGTTCATTACTTGTTTATACTTATGCACCTCCCTTCCCCCTAGTGCCTCCATATACTAATAATTGGTATCACAACCTAGTTACATTGAAGAAGCCTAAAAACTTGGGAAAGATCCTTAAAGAATACATGGAGTTTTATAGAAGGAAACTTACAGAGGCTGAAGATATGATTGAGAAACTCAAGGAGTACTTGAATATTTCTAGGGCTAAGAGATAGGAGATGGTTGAAAAATTGAGTGAGAGTTAGTTCATTTGTCACAATTAATTATATGAGCTACAAAGAGTACTTGTGAGTGTTTCTAAGGTCCAAGATATGGCTCTCCAAAAATCACTGCCCAATTTGGCTTAGTGCACCTTGGGAACACTTTGGTCTGACTTGCGCTAGAAAGTTCTTGATGTTTCAGAAAGAAATAAAGATCTCTCCTAGAATTTACCTGGCCACCTGAAGCTGATGGAGCTGATGGTTTGGTTCCAGGATGAACATTTTGAAATATGCACCATTGAGCAACTTTAAACGAGCAACAATGCAACTTTTTGCACCAACTGAGATCAGGTCACCAAATGGAATCCGAGTGGAATCTCCTAGAAATAATCTACTTGTTTGTAGGCCTTCCCAAGATGGTCCTTGTGTACTTCATGTATCTCTGATATCTCTCACGAGGCCCAAGATATGGCTCTCCAAACAATTGCTGCCCAATTTGGCTTAGTGCACCTTGGGAACACTTTGGCCCAACTTGCAATGGAATGTTCTTGATGCTTTAAAAGAGAAAAAGGGTCTCCCATAGTGTTTACATGACCAACTAGATCTAATGAAGCTGACGGTTTGGTCCCACAATGAACGGTTTGAAAGATGCCCCAGTGAACAACTTTCAACTAAGCAATAATGCAACTTTTTGCACCAACCAAGATTGGGTCACCAAATGGAATCTAAGTGGAAGCTACCATAAATGAGATAGGTACTTTTAGGCCTTCCCAAGATGGTACCTTTTTAGTTCATGGATCTCTGATATCTCTCACGAGGTCTGAGATATGGCTCTCCAAAAATTTCTTCCTAATTTTTCTTAGTGCACCTTGGGAACACTTGGGTCTGACCTGTGCTGAAACATTCTTGATGGTTCACAAGTGAAAAAAGGTCTCCCCTAGGATTTACCAAGAAAATTGGAGCTGATGGAGCTGACAGTTTGGTCCCACGATGAATAGTTTGAAATATGCACCATTGAACAACTTTCAACTGAGCAATACTGCAACTTTTTGTACCAACTGAGATCGGGTCGCCAAATGGAATTTGAGTGGAATATCCCAAAACTAACCTATGTTCTTGTAGGCCTTCCCAAAATAGTCCTTGTGCACTTCATAGATCTCTAATATATCTTATGAGGTCAAAGATATGGCTCTCCAAAAATTGCTGCCCAATTCAGCTTAGTGCACCTTGGGAACACTTGGATCTGACTTGTTCCAGAATGCTCTTGATGATTTGCAAGTGAAAAAAGGTCTGTCCTAACATTTTCTTGGAAAACTAGAGCTAATGGAGATGATGCTTTGGTCCCATGATAAATGGTTTGAAAGATGCACCATTGAGAAACTTTCAATTAAGCAACAATGTAACAAAAAGCGTACACATAAAATTGCTTATGTCCTGAAGAAAACTTGTAGTACATACATTATGAAGCATAGACATGAATTTAGTTAAGTCATTCACATAGGTTGTACACATTAATTTAGGTTATGAATCATATACATGAATATACATGAAGTACAAACACAAGTACATTAATTTATAGAAAAACACATGCGTAAACACAAGTCATGTGAAACTAGAATACACTTAAGGCATAAACAACCAACCAACAATTTCAAGGATTAAATTTCAAGTTTCATATATAAAAAAATTAAAAATAATAGCATACATATCAATACATGGCGTACATACTAAATCCATAATAAATTCACAAAAAAGTGACATCAACTATTTTTCAGGTCAATATATCGATACATTGTATAGATCTAGTTGTGGTCATTGAATGACTATATATATATATATATATAGTCATTCAATGACCACAACTAGATCTATACAATGTATCGATATATCTATGACTGCACGGTGGATCATCAAAATTGAGCTTCTTCACAACAACACTTGGGTCACTAGGTCTCTGCACAAGAAAAATTCAAATGTTAAGCCATATATCTTTTCTCAAAATAATGTTAAAATAAATAAATATTGGGCTGTAATTTGTTGACAGTTGAATTATTTATTACCTCATCTCTTTCTCCTATTCTTGGGATGAATGCTAAATGAAATGGGCTTTGACGTGGGTGATAGGGACTCCTACAAAATGGTGAGGTAAGGGTAGAGGAAGGATCAATATATATATGGTCATTAAATTACCACAACTAGATCTATACAATGTATCGATATATCTATGAGTGCGGTGGATCATCAAAATTGAGCTTCTTCACAGCAACACTTGGTTCACTAGGTCTCTGCACAAGAACAATTCAAATGTTAAGCCATATATCTTTTCTCAAAATAATGTCAAAATAAATAAATATTGGGCTATAATTTGTTGAATTATTGATTGCCTCATCTCTTTCTCCTATGCTTGGGATGAATGCTAAAATAAATGGGCTTCAACATGGGTGATAGGGACTCCTAGAAAAAGGTGAGGTAGAGGAAGAACGAGCATTCCTAAAAGGTCCTATAATAGGAAAAATAAATAATACAAAATACATGTTATAAACAAAAAAAATGTAAAAAAAAAAAATGCATGGACTAAAAATAAAATGCATACCACAGCATGAGTTGGTACTCCTATGCTGGAGGGAGAAAAAACCATTGATGAATCAACTCAGACCTTTTCCTGTATGGTAAAATAGAAAATATGTTATAGTCAAGAAATACTAGTTAATGAAAAAAATGTATACACTAGATAATATAAATACATACCATAGCCTCAATTGGATTTCATGTGCTAGGAAAGGGATCCCTAGGAAGTGGAGAAGGGAGTTGTTAAAGGTAAATGAGAATTCACATTCAAGTTAATAACCCAAAGTTGTTGACAATCAAGTTATAAAACTATAAATGCATGTACTTGTCTCTAAACAAAACAATTTCACATGTATAAAGAAAAAATACATACCATAATCTTAGATGGCTCTACTATACTCATATGAGGATTCACCTCATCTAAGGAAGCTATGACCAATTCCTGTATGAAAAGTCATAGAAAATGACATACTAATAGAGGAACATGATTTCTAAAATATTTTGAAAAAACAAGAATATGATTGAAAGAAAATATGAAAACATGTTACCTTCTCCCTCTTCTAAACATTAGTAGTGTCTGGTGCATTCATTAGTTGAGTGAAACCCAATTGATTCTACATGTATACAATCAACAAGTCAAGTGCATTTATCAATATAGACTACATTGAAATTTTCATAATACTTTTCAAAAAATATTCTTAAATTAGACTTAATTACCATTTTTTGTTTCAGTGTCCTCGATGATTTCTTCCTCTTTCCTAATGACCTTGAGCTTGGTGGGGTAGGCTAAAAAAAAAAAATTAACATTAGAGAAATAATATGATATCGCGTGGGTTCAATTAAAACTATAAACAAGAGGTGTGCAAAATATGATACCACATAGCTCTGTAAGCCAAAGTGAATGGCAGAAAGGGTGACATCATCAATCTCATAAATCTGAGCCCTTAACAAGCCCTATAAAACACCAAATAAATATATAATAAACATTTTACAATCAAGATTATGATTCAGGTAGATTCCACAAATGTTTATGCTCCACAACTCTACTATCACAAGTTTATAAACAAATTTTACAAATCATTATTACAATATAAAAAAATTTCTCTTCTTTCACACACAAGACTATTCTTTAACATATTTGTAGTCACAATTAGAGAAGGATGGTCTAGATTATATTTATGGAGGTCAGAGGTTATGAACTCTTTTGCAGCAGGTAATAGGACTGTTGTAGCCTTGCGGCAAGTATATTTTAGTGTGTTGACCCTTAGCATGGGGGGATTTGGAGTTCTTTTAGGTTGACATTAGGTGGTATGGGAAGTGATGAAAATATTTGGGGTGCTTATGAACATAGGGTTTAGAGGGTTTCTTGTCTAAGGTGAAGATATAGACTAGTATATGGGGACTGTCCTAGTATGATAGTGAAATGCCAGAGAGTGGAGTTTACTGAACTAGAAAGTCAATGTGCTTTGAGCGATAGGATAAGGACCTTGTGATAAGTTAAGGGGTTCATGGGGTGTCTTAGAAGTTATTTTTTGGGACTCTTTAGAAGGCCATGGAGGTGTATTTAAGGATTGGGGACATTCATAATCAGTGAACAACTAGAGATTGTATTCATGATTTTGAACAAGAAATAAGAGTAAGACAATGATGGTTGTGTTGGAAATAATGGAATGGTGTACTGAGAGGGGAGGGGTGAACCAGTACCCTCAAAAATTTTCTCAATTAACCTTTTTCCTTTTATGGTCAATACATTGTTTTACCATTCATATCTTCTAATATCTCTTTGTGTATGTAAAATCAATTCATAATTTAATAAGCATGTAAAACATTCATAGAAGCATTCATGAAATGTATAGCCACATGACACAAGATTTGGTAACACAAAAAAACCCTGTTAGAAGGTAAAAATTGCGGTGGGGATGAAACCCACAAAGCTTCACTATCTGTAGAATGGAAGGGGTTGGTTAATGCTTACAATTTGATCACTTCTGATGATCTACCATGTTAGGAGTATTATGTGGAGACTAGTTAAGGTATACTCTGTTAAGAGATTTAGAAACACTATTGAGTGTGCACTCAGATAAGAGATTTACATAAGGAATGTTAAATCCACCTTTCTTGAAAGGATTTCTTCTATTTGCTACACTTGTTAGAATGTAGAAAAAATTATTCAATGACCTGAGTGTATGCAATCTATCATTGCTGATTACAAATCCATTAAAGATTACAAGTATAATGTATTGCCTAATGTGATTGATCAATACCTTTGTTGCTCGGTAGCCTTGAATTTGGTTCTTGATAACCTAATTCATCTTTTTTTGTTCTTACTTGAAAAAATGTGTCTGATCCATAGATGTGCTCCTTGGCTACTATCATCATCACATCTTCTTTCAAATGAATGATTACACATCTATTTATACAATAGATTGACCTATTTTAGTCTCACGCATTACAAAGATAACTCTATGATCAAAGGTTTACAACTTCACCTTGATCTCCTAGTTTGCATGTTTTAAAGCAGTTAGAATGATTAAAAAATTATAATTACAATGCTTATCCCTCAAGAAATGGTTTTAAATCAAATTAAAATGCTAAACATAAAACATAACTATTTTATCTGACGTGGAAGTCGGATCCACATTTCTCAGGATTTAACTAACTTTTGGTGTCTGATGCTCGGGTTTCTCTGTTGTCAGTTTGCCAGTGTTCCTTTTTTTAATTGTCAACCAGGTTCCCTTTCTCTGTCAGGTTCCTCTAATTTTCTTCTATGTCAGTTTACACTTCAACACTTTCAGGTTGAACTATGTAAATTGTGTCAGGTTCCTCTTGTGATTTGTCTTGTGGGGTTTCTCTTGGACTTAGTACTTTCGGTGACCTTTGTTATATGTAGTTTCAGTTTGTACTGAAAGTCTATATTTCGGTGAAGTTATGGTTCAAAATGTGTTTTCCCTTTGCATACTAATGGAAAAATAATGTCTTCAATCTCCCCTTTGACATTAGTATCAAAAAGTGATATGTAAAAATACGGAACTGTGTAGTAGGTACACCATATGTTTACCTTGTCATTTATGAATCCCCCTATGTATATGTCAGTTTAGTATATGTATATACATGTTCAATTGTGTTTATACTATACTCCCTTCTCACCTTATCTTTATATCATATCATTCTTCCCCTTTTTACTTTTGTACATATCAATTTCCCCAAATGTACATATCATTTTCCTCATTTTTTGATAGTAAGGGCAAAGGTGTATACTTACAACTTATCAGAAATATGGGATTAGGAATTTTTCATGTCTTCCATAAGTTTCTCCCATTTCTCCTTTAGGTGTTCTAGAGCCATTTTCTCCACTATGATTTGGGCATGCATATCATAGATGGTGTCTGCTACAGACATCTCTGGGGTGGCAATTAACTGTCTTACCAAAGTCACGTGTTATTACAGAAGTGTAAGATATGGTAGCATTAGTGCTTGTAGCTAAGTAACCTCATCTCTAAAATTGGTTTCAGCCTCTAGAATTCCCTTTCTCAACCTTCTAGATTTCATGATATTTTCTAAATGCATCTTGATGGCATTGTCATCTGTGGTTAGGCTTTGTGCACTTGCATTTAGATTAGAATCTATTTGTGCAATCTTATCACTATTTTCCTTAGTGATATTCTCTAAAGTGCACAAATTTTGTATGAAGGCAATAAATTCATAAATTATTGGATCTAATTCATCTGCAGGTTCTAAGAGATCTACCTTATTGACTGCCATGTTTTGGTTGATATTTTGTTCATCTCGTTCCTCAATTGCTTTTTATGCATCTACATTCTAAGATGTGATGGCCTTGGTTAGAATGGCAAGTTGATCAAGGATGGGGGCATTTTGATCAACATCTATGTCAGGAACTATTTGAGTCAATATATCCCTTGTAGTTTCTAACACTAGGGATTCTTTGTGCTCTTTCCTTATCTTTTCTTGCATATCTTTCCTTTGACATATTTCTCCATTCTTTTTGAGAGATTCAAAATCCAATGTAGAAGGGTCACATTTTGGTACCTCTATGATTTCATCAAGTGTTTCCTACCTTTTGTTCTTCTTTTTCATCCTCTTCTCCTTCTTGGAGGTTGATTAGGAAGCATTTGAATATACTACCAAAGCAAGATCCTTTGCTTTGTAAGATGTGCTAGTTGAAGGCTTTTGTGGTGTTGTGTCTTTGTCTAGTTGCTTGGTATCTGCCTATCCGTTGGTAGTGCACATCTCCATATCAACCTTTGATGTATCTGCAACTTCTCCGTCTATATTCTTAGGAGTATCTGCTACACCTATGACATTTTGGTAATCAGTTGTATCTTTGTATTCATCATTGACCTTATCATCGGGTATGCTGACATCATGCTCGGGTCAGTTGTCCTATTGTGACATTATGTTAATATCTTGTATTAACAATGGTATTTGACCTCATATATTCACCTGTGCAGTATCTGTTGTTGTGTTCTATTCGTCAGTTTGGATTGGGACAACAGTGACATCTTCATCTTTTTGTACCTCATCTACAGGATCTCCTCCGGTAATATCAATGATAGTATTATCCGGACATGTTTCATCTATAATTTGCATATCCTTGTTACCTGTTGTGTTCAATGTTTCTTCACTTACATCCTAATCATCAGTTGTAGTAATGTTCTTTGAGCTCAGTTTAGCTAGATCTTCAACATTGATTGGCTTGTCAGTAAGAGTTGCTTGTGGCTTGGGGCTTGAATCCCTTTTTGATACATTAAGTATATTTCTCCATTTATCTTCACTATTTCTATCAAGTTCAATTAGATATCCCTTTAGTACCTCGTAGTCTCTTAGCTTTGGGGAGAACCTGTTGGAATGTTTATCAATCATTTCTTGAATCTCTTCCATCTTCGATTAAGGTGGCATGACTGAAACTAGGGCTCTTTCCCTTATTTGTTTCTCTTCTTTGAGAGAATATGTCCACCTAGCCGAAAATCTATCCATAAGTTCTTTAGGAATTTTATCTTCAAATTGAATTGGTATATATTTAAATATACTCATCATTGTGATGATGCCTTCTTATAACTTGTTCTGGTCCTCGAGCTCTAGAGCTAACCATTTCCTAATTTTGGGGTCTGTGATTGATCTTGACTTAATAATTGATGCAAATGCCTCATCAATGGCTATAGGGAACTTATTCTTAATAGGTTTTTCATCTTGTTCAGTATCTTCTAATTCTTCTTTAGTTCTGATTAGCCTTATTCTTTTTGTTGGGCCCTTTTTCCCTGTTTGAGGCTTCCTTTTGTAGGTGCTCACTTGAACTTTCTTGATCGGTGAAGAACATGCATCCTTTCTTGTCTGACTTCTGGTCCTAGATACAGAAATAATGCTAGGCTTCTTCGGGGGTGGTGCATCAGATTCTGTGGATTCTGAGTCACTCACCTTCTCAGCCTCACTGACGGGTGACTCACCCTCAGTTTCTTCTATCTGTTTTGTTTCATCTTCATTTCCCAACAACTTTTTCTTGAAAGTCTTAACCATTTTATCTTTCTACCTGTCAATATTTTTCACAACTAAGCCAGTTTTTATCCTTTCCTTGGCTTCCTCATAAGTTCCAAACTTAGGTTGTCATTTATCCAATGGTTCATTTTTAAATTCTTCAGTAACATTTGATGCTTGATCTATGTTAACCTCATAGTCTAGTGGTGCCAACCATGTAGTCCTCGGTACAGCTGACTTGATATAGGTGTAATAAATGTACACCATAAAATAAATTTCAGTCTTGTATTTTTCTACCATTTGTTCTGGTATCCTCATCCTCTTCTGCATTCTTTCTTTGATTTTAGTGAAGTATTCATTCATGACTGATTCAAAATTATCTCCTAGTGATCTGATGAGCTCACTAATATGTGTGGTCACTGGTCAGGTAGTGTCCCATTTGAAATTTCCCATATATGGGAAGGATTCTTGAAAATAGAAAAATATGCACATAATGAGTGAACCAAATTTACATGAGTTAGACTTTGCAGTCCTGATCTTCTTCATGATCTCATCTAATTTCCTTAGCAGAATTTCTGATAGATCTAACTGCAATCCCTTCTTGACAATTTTGTATGTTGTATCCACTACTCTAGATGCAATATTGTTCTTCCTACTAGCCTGAAATAATTTGTATCCTAAGACACATGCTCCAAATTTCATTTCAACATCATTGATGGTGGATACCTTTAATCCTCTTCCATCCCATCCTGCTCCTGTGTTCTTTTCAATGTCAGCTTTAGGAGGGTGCTTTAGTGCCTTTACTTTATCAGTTATGGGATAATCGGTAACGGCGTGTAGAAAATCCCTAGTTATTAGTTTTGGCTCATCCAACCATATCTTTTGGTCATGTACTCTACACAGTAGTAACTCAATCCATTTGGTCTTGAATTCCTTCAGGAATAATAGGGCATATGTGAGCCCTTTCACTTCAATGTGCTTATGTTCTTCTTTTATTGTTCCATCATCATTGCAAAGATTTTTGTAATCTTTCTCAACTTCAAGGTCTCCTATTTTTGTAATCTTGCAGTGTATATAGGCTCACACATCGTCAATGAGCAAAACCCTAGTTGGTATGCTAGAGAATGCACCAACATTGTCGAGTTATGAAGCAACCTCAGGATAGATATTATAATGAGGTTCTTCACATGTGTTATTCTAGATTATATTGACCTTTATTTTCTTTTCATTCTTGATCTTGGAGGTTCTTGAAGTAGTTTCCATCATTTAAGAATTTAGGGTTTTTCCTGTATATGAAAAATAGAGTGCTTGGTAAATGTTGTTACTTACTTCAACCTTTTTTGACTGCTGGGAATATTTCTAATTTTTTTGAATAGGGTTTAAGTCTCTCTGTAATGTGGTCGCTTCATGCTTTTGTTTCTCTCTACTTCTTTGCTCAAATTTCTTTGTGAAGAATTATCTCTTTTGTTGACTATTTATAGACTTTTTCCCTAAGTCATGTAGTAAATGATGACCCACTTCTCACTGTTTGAAGATGGATTCGTTGAGTAGCACACACACTTCATTCTTGGTGAGAATGTGATGCTTGGTCTAGGTGTCAACTCATTTTACTAATTACCGATGGATCTTGGTATATGTTGAAGACAACATTGTCTTTTTACATGGTTATCGACGGATTTCGGTTTACACTAGTGACTTAGAATTTTTGTGTTAACCAATGATTCTCAGTAAGTATAGACAACTTATAAGCTTTGTATGTACACTGATGATTTTTGGTAAGCATTGATCGATGAGATTGAATTCACAAAATCATTACAAGTAATACCATAGTGCACCTTTAATCATGCTAGTTTGTTATTTCATCAATGTATAATGGAACTGATGCAAAATATAACTTGGTATAATGTAGTTCCATACTTACTTGTTTTTCTTAGGTGGGGGTGGTGATTTCACTAGATCTATTAGATAAGGTGTCACCATTTGCATTGCTCGGTCCAGCTTCATCAGTGTTCGTATCTTTCCTCCACATTTTGTTTCTCATCTTCCTAATGTCTTCAATGGTGTTTCCATTTGCAAAGGTGCTTGTCTCTATCACTCAATCTTTGCAGTCCTTCCTTAGATGATCAACTTTATAGCAGTGTAGACATGCCATTTCGGGGTTAGTCTAGCTCCTAGACTTTCTCATCCATTGTCTCCTACAGTTTGCATCGGTGTCCAAATCTTATACATGTTGTGTAGTTTGCCCATGTATTGTAATCACAAACTTATGAGTTACCAAATATGTTTAGTTGATAGTAAATTTCATTTCATTTAGGCTTCCATGCTTTTATTTTCATCTTCCTACATTCAAGAGATGTATGCCCATGCATTTTGCAAGTAGGACAGTATTTATATATCTAGGTTTCCTTCTTTGGTTGTTTCACCTCAGATTTACATTCATATGCTTTATTTCCTTTCTTGTTACATTTATAACAAATTCATATGAATGAAGGTGAGTTTTTAGGAATGCTTTTAATTTTTCTCTTGTAGACATTTGATGTGTGGCTTGGTTTTCCATAGTGATTGCATGACTGCTTTCTTGGTCTTGGATTTGTATAGACATTCTTTGGATCAGCTTGGTTTGGTGATTCTTCAGTTTCGGTATAACCTAGTCTAGTATTGTTGTTGAATCTTATTTGTTCATCCAGAAAATCATCCATGCTTTTGTTTCTTTCTTTAGCTCTCTTAATCATGTGATTATGTTTTTGTTGAATTCTCACTTCATGCTTCAGTTTTCCATTTTCTTCTCTCAGCTCACCAATAGCTTCTATTCTCTCAATGAGTTCCACGTTCATTTTTTTTTCCTCCTGACTCATAAGAATAATCTAAATTGTGATCTCATGATGATGTTTTGTAAGTCTTTATATTTTTGACTCTTTCTCTTGTAGATTTTCGGTAATCTTCCTTCCGTCATCAATAGCTAGTATTCTATCCTGCTCACCGTGTCTAGCATTGTTCATGACATTAATCATTCTTACCATATGTATCTCTTGACTGATTTGCATAGATTTCACTTGTCCATCCAGATGTTGATTGATTTCATTTAAGCTTGTGATGCTTCCTTCTTATGTGTCTGATGTTTTTCTAGTTGTAGATCTTGAAGACTCAAATAGATCATGTATCTCTTCCTGATGATAGTATATTTCATTACAATGAGATGCCATAATCTTTCTTTCATCTAGCAACTGTCTCATCTTGATTCTAGCCTCTTTATGGGTAAAAGCACAAAGCTATGTCACATTTTAGGACCACTTATCAGCACAACTAAATTTGAGTACTTCTAAACAAAAATTAATTTTTGTCAAACATGTGTTCTAGCTAGACTCATTCTATCTAAGCTAGATAAGTGGTTAAAATTTTCCAATTGGAAATGTCTATTAAATGCATGTTTTATACCAATTACCAAAGAAATAAAATTATTTCAGAAAATTGATGTTTCAATAACCCCTACTCTTTTCAATGATATTTTTATAAAATATAAAAAACACTCGTTTGTAGAGCTCAGAGTCAAGATTATTGTCATATAAAGTTTATAGTATTTTTATTAGATCTAATATATTACAATAACAAAATACAACAAGTAGGTATTTTAACATTCGAGAAGATCTTGCTTAAAATAAGTAAAAAAACAGTAAATCATATCAAAAAAATTTAAAATTTAGATTTAACACTAGAGGAGAGAGTCCTCTTCAAGAATATGCAATTTTTTTTCTGAAAAGTGTAGATTTGATAGGGGAAATTTGGTGGGAGACGAAAACTATCAATTTCTGAAAGTTCAACTTTGAGTAGTTATAACAGAGAAAATATACATTGAAAACCAATCTTTCTTCTTTTCTACACTAGCTATACATTTTATCTATAACATATTTTGAAATTTGAGGAAAAATAGATTATTTGCATATACTTGTTTGGTGGGAACTAGACCCTAGATTTTCAGTAGTTTTTAGCAATTGAAAAATGGACATCAAAAATTAAAAAAACTCTATCAATTCTTGTTTAAAAAAAATTAAAAAATAATAGGAATAAACTTCATGCATTTTTACACATTTTATCAGTTTACATCATCCTCAAATTCTAAATACAAATGCCACTTTTTATGTCGTTAAAGTTGAACAGTTTGCATGTTGTGGTCCTTTTCCTTTATAAAAGTGTGACACAGGTTTGTACTTTTACCCTTATATTGTTCATAGAAGATCTGTATCTCTAATTTCTAATTCTTAATATTCTTGTCTAGCTTGTACCTTTCCATTATATGATCTTTTCTCCTAAGTCTTTAAGCTTTTCCAAATAAGAGTTTTATATCTAATAACAATTGTTGGAAATAATGGAATGGTGTACTAAGAGGGGAGGGGTGAATCAGTACCCTCAAAACTTTTCTCAATTAACCTTTATCCTTTTATGATCAATACATTGTATTACCATTCATATTTGCTAATCTATCTTTGTTTATGTAACATCAATTCATAATTTAATAAGCATGTAAAAGATTCATAGAAGCATTCATGAAATGTATAGACACATGACACAAGATTTGGTGGCACAGAAAACCCCTGTTAGAAGGTAAAAAATAGTAGTGGGGATGAAACCCACAAAGATTCACTATCTGCATAATGGAAGGGGTTAGTTGAGGCTTACAATTTGATCACTTATGATGATCTAACATGTTAGTAGTATTATGTGGAGACTGGTTAAGGTCTACTATATTAAGAGCTTTAGCAACACTATTTAGTGTGCACTCGGTTAAGAGATTTACATAAGGATTGTTAAATCCACCTTTCTTGGAAGGATATCTTCTATTTTCTACACTTATTAGAATGTAGACAAAAATATTCAATGACCTGAGTGAATGCAATCTATAATTGTTGATTACATATCCATTAAATATTACAAGTATAATGTATCACCTAATGTGATTGAACAATACCTCTGTTGCTCGGTAGCCTTTAATCTAGTTCTTTATAACCTAATTCATCTTTTGTTTTTCTTTCTTGAAAACCTTAGTTTGATCCATAGATGTGCTCCTTGGATACTATCACCATCACATCTTCTTTCAAATGAATGATTACACATCTATTTATACAATAGATTGATCTATTTTAGTTTCACACATTACAAAGATAACTCTATGATCGAAGGTTTACAACTTGACCTTGATCTCCTAGTTTGCATGTTTTCAATTAGTTAGATTGATTAAAACAATTATAATTACAATTCTTATCCCTCAAGAAATTGTTTTATATCAAATCAAAATGCTAAATATAAAACATAACCGTTTTATCTGATATGGAAGTCATATCCACATTTATCAGGAATTAATTGACTTTCCGTGTCTGATGCTCAGGTTGCTCTATTGTCATTCTATTAGTGATCCTTTATTGAAATTTCCATCAGGTTCACTTTCTCTGTTGGGTTCCTCTGCTTTTCTTATTTGTCGATTTACACTTCAACACTTTCAGGTTGAACTATGTAAACTGTATCGGGTTTCTCTTATGATCTGTCTTGTCGGGTTTCTCTTAGACTTAGCACTTTTGGTGACCTTTCTTATTTGTACTTTTGGTTTGTACTAAAATTTTGTCTTTCCATGTAGGTGTTTACGGATGGTTCAAAATTTGTTTTCCCTTTGCATACTAATGGAAAATAATGTCTTCAGGTTGGATGTTCTAGATGATGGTCAAGGTTGATTCAGAAGCCAATAAGTGATTGGTTGGTGTATGAGTTTATGTATGAGTTAAGGATTGGTTGAATTTAGTGCAAGGATGGACAGTGGGAGTTCAAATCAGTTTGAGTCATGATGAATGGACAAGGAAGAGAACTTGTTCAAAAGTATGATGTCTATGTTACCAAAAGCCAAGGATCTCTATTGAAGCCTTTGTGTTCAACCTAATTCCTTGAGGGAGTACCATCCTTTTATCAATTCCGTGAGTGGAGTTACATTAGAAAAAATTATTTGACCATAAAGAAATAGAAAAGAAACAAACACTTATTCTTTGACCACACTAAGTTACAACCATAAAAATTATTAAGATATGATATTTTGAAAACAACGTATTATTGTATTTTATGAATATTTATAAAACATTACCTCAGGTGTTCGAGCTACCCATCCACATCTACTACAACAAGCACTCCTTTGTGTGCTCCTACCACCAACTACACCCTAAAATGCATATTATTCATATATAAATTTAGATTCTTCTATACATAAAAATTTATTTTCTTTTAATAGATTTAGGTAATTAATTAAAATAACATGTCAAAACAATAATTTAAATAAACCTATGTTGGCTCTATACCATACACCATTGACAATAGATCATTTGTGAGGGTCATATCCTCAGTAGTGGATGCCTGAAATATTCTCCTAAAATTTACGCATGAATGGGATGTCAAACCATCCGCACTCACCTGACTATCAACCCTGTCACATATACCATTACAACTGATGTAGATATGCTCAATGGGCTAGGCTGACCGTGCAAATTTATCTGATGATAATGGAGCTGGTATGGGATGAGATGATCCTAATGGTGCATCTGATGAAGATGGAGGTGGTGTAAGCACTGATCCATCCTCTCCTCCATCTAACTGAGTGTCATGCTAGATAATGACATTAGTCAATGATGCAACTACATGAAGAGTTTGTATATCCATAGAATCCCTCACCACTACTGGGACCACAACATGAATGTGGGTTTTTCTCACAGTATGCCTCCTCTCTTTTTGTCAAGTAATCCTACATGCCCTAGTTCTATCCTGTGTAGAGCCTCTCCCTCTACCTTGGAACTCATGAAATTCAAAGAAATTTGGAATCTCGCTGAGGATAAACTCACAATATAGCTTCCTCAAAAAATATAAAGGTACCTCATTATTACTACAAGGTGGTTGGTCAAATACCATGTAAGACCTATCCCAAAAAGCTAATTTCATCCCCCTATGAGCACACCAATGTATAGGAAATGGTTTTGTATTATCGTCTAGGGAGGTGCTAGTATTAGGATCGGTAAAAAGGGAACATATGTCACATTTTTGTATGGATTTTCTTTTCACATCCTCATATGACAAGTCATCAGCATAATATGTATGACATCTATCCCTCCATGAACCCATTTTTTTCACCTCTCAAGACACCTCATTTTCACTATTGGACATTTGTTCTAATGTAGTGGCGAGGGTAGAGTGATGCTGAAGACCGAAAGCCTTCAACCTATTGACTAATATATTAATTTGTGCACTATTTTGGTTAAGGCGTTGGAGAAGGTCCTCTTGTGTTTCTTTTACATGACCTAATGGCACATGTGGAGGGTCTACGGGTGGCGATGGTTGTGGAGAGGATAATTTTGAGGAGGGTTTATGGGGGCTGGTCTTCATTTCTTTTTCCTCTTCTTGGATTGTTTGATGAATCTGATATAAAATTAATAAAACAAAACAAAAAATCAATATCATAAATTAATTTGATTACAAATGCCAAAAAAAAAAAAAACATATGTTTGTTATGGGGTGCCATTGCTTGAAAATATGGAAATTGTAGAAGAAATGTTTTTTTCTTCAAAGCACGATTGAGTTTTGATGCTTTTTTGACCTCTTTCACTATGCTTATCCATGGTTTAGGCATTATAAATTGCCTAAGCCACAGGCTTTCCAAAATATATTATGTTTCTAATAACCCGATCGGGTTATTAGAAACATCTCAAAACTCAGCTGGGTTCTGAGACAAATAGACTTTTTGAATAATATTTTCTAGGCTTGGTTACCAAGCCTAGAAAAAGTTCAAATTTTCAATAACTCGATCGGGTTATATGAAAATTGAATTCTTTTTTAAATATGTGCCCACTTTTTTGACTCACAACTTGGTGCACATATCCTCAATTACAATCCAAACATTTGCAAAGAAGGAAATAGGCAACTAAGAAATCCCTTATCAATGTAAGAAGACTCTAAGGAGATTATGAAGGAGGTAGGAACCAACAGAAAAATAAAAGGAGAGGATGAGGGAATATTTAATACAAAATGGATCTGTCACAGCTAGGAATCTACCACTTGGAAATTGCAGAAAATAAGGAAATCATGAGGGAAGCAGGCATCATTAAAGATAACATAAGAGTAGGTGTAGACAGGTTGTGTAGTAAAATTTTAGATAGAGTAGTTATAAGGTTAGTGGAATATTATCTATAACTGGAAGAAAACATTGGGGGAAGGAGAAAATTGATCGGGTGAGAATTATGAAGGGTTGGCTGATTCAGAGATTAAGGCCAGACCCAACAACATACCAAAAGACACCACAAAGGAAGCAAGGTTATCTAAAACTATGTTATCCATGAAATCTACTAACCTTTTAGATCCACTAGTACTGAAAGATAACAAATTATTGAATATCAATTTAAAAGAGCTAGTAACACCTAATAGAACTACTAATTAGATGCTAGTAGAAATAGAAAAAGAGAACCATATCCTAGATCAGGAAGTGACTAAGATCTTTGAGAAATAAATAAACTATGTAGAATTATTTTTAAACATGTGTCCACTTTTTTGACTCAAAACTTGGTGCACATACCCTCAATTGCAATCAATAGATTTGCAAACAAGGAAATAGGCAATTGAGAAATCCCTTATCAATGGAAGAAGACTCTAAGGAGATTTGAGGGAGGTAGGAACCAACAGAAAAATAAAAGGAGAGGATGATGGAATATTTAATCCAAAATGGATATGTCACAGCTAGGAATCTACCACTTGGAAATTGTAGAAAATAGGGAAATCATGAGGGAAGTAGGCATCAGTGAATATAACATAAGAGTAGGTGTAGACAGGTTGCGTAATGAAATTTTAGATATAGTAGTTATAAGGTTAGTGGAATATCATCTATAACTGGAAGACAACTTTGGGGGGGAGGATAAAATTGACCGGGTGAGACTTATGATGGGTTGGCTGATTCAGAGATTAAGTACAAACCCAAAAACATAAAAAAGACACAACAAAGGAAGCAAGGTGATATAAAACTATGCTATCCACGAAATCTACTAACCTTTTAGATCCACTAGTACTGAAAGATAAAAAATTATTGAATATCATTCCACATAGCTTGTAACACCTAATAGAAATAGTAATCAGATGCTACCAGAAATAGAAAAAGAGAACAATGTTCTAGATCATGAAGCAACTAAGATCTTTGAGCAAGAAATAAAATATGTAGAATAATTGTTGGAAAGTGAAAAAGAGGAAGGAGGGGTAAAAGATAAGAAAAAAATTATAGCAGATGTGCTAGAAAAGGGAGACGCATATAGGGAAATTAAAGAAAAATATAATGATGGGACTGGTGCTGAGATAGATGTCATAGTAGCATCGAAAAAGGATGGAAAGACTAAGAAAGAGTAAATTTCCAAGGATATTTTAGAAGAAGAAATCAATGGTTCAATAGTTGAAATGATAGGCATGGAAAAAATGATAAGGGAGAAGGATAAATTAATAACTAGGATAATTTAATATCAGAGGCTCAGAAGAGAACAAGAAATGACGGAGGAAGAAATGGTGGAATTGGAAAATAAGGAAATGGGTGATACCACAATAGTGGGTTACACTTTTTTGCCTAAACAGACATTGAACTCTACATTTTGAGAAAAAATTTCACATTCAGATGCATATTGTCGTTAAACTGTTTGAAATCGGAAGACAAAGTAAACTAGAGTCTTCTAGGATTTTCTGTCTAGATTCTAAATATATTTTTTTAATTTTTTTCTGAATTGATTTTAATGGTTTTTTTTTTCTCCCACTAAAACTGCTATGTTGCTGAAAACATATTTTTCAAAAAGGTACAATGACTTCGTACAACATAACCTTTTTTCTAAGATAGATATTGATGTGCTTCTTTTGAATTTGGTTTTGTAACATCCATACAGAGGGCATGCAATTGGTTTGATGACATTATCATGATTATTGCATATTTTATGAATGTTTGAAGTAGAGTCAACTGTAATTTTGACATACCTTGACTGCGTAACTGATAACTTGTTGTGTATTTATCAAAATTCAATTTTTTTTTGATAGAAAGAAGACTCGAAACCGGAGGGCACTGTTATTTTTCAAATTTTTTTTTCTATTTTCTACTATTTTTCATTGAACGTCAAACCTGGAAGTTTATATTTGATAAAAAACCTACA
>MU225453.1:998047-1021182 GCA_018584345.1 Thuja plicata | reverse complement strand
ATGCACATATATACACACATGCACGCATATACATATATGGTTCAATCTAGAGTTTAATGTTTTAGAGTTCAATCTAGAGTTTAATGCACACACACAGATATATATATATATATACACACACATACATGCATATATGTATATATACATATATATACACATATATGCAAATATACATGCATATATACACATATATACATGCATATATACATATATATACACATATATGCATATATACATGTATATATACATATATATACACATATATGCATATATACATGTATATATACACATATATACATGCATATATACATATATACATGTATATATACATAGATACACATATATACATATATACACATATATACATATATACATGCATATATACATATATATACACATATATGCATATATACATATATATACACATATATACATGTATATATACACATATATACATGTATATATACATATATATACACATATATGCATATATACATGCATATATACACATATATACATGCATATATACATATATATATAAATGTATATATACATATATATACACATATACATGCATATATACATGCATATATACATATATACATGTATATATACATATATATACACATATATGCATATATACATGCATATATACACATATATACATGCATATATACATATATACATGTATATATACATATATATACACATATATGCATATATACATGCATATATATATACACATATATATGCATATATACACATATACATGCATATATACACATATACATGTATATATACACATATACATGTATATATACACATATACATGCATATATACACATATTTACAAACAATATCTATTAAAAAACATTAAAATGCATATATACAAACAATATATATTATAAAACAATAAAATATGGAAATTAGAAATGTGAAATTGACGTTTGATAAAACGGAAGCCAGCCACTGTCACTTTCAACCTAGCCGAAACAGTCACAATGACTGTTTCGGCGGGTTTTATTCCACCAAATCTAAACCTAGTTTCTTTCGATCGAAAGTAACCAAGTTACTTTCGATCGAAAGTAACTAGGTACTTTCGATTGAAAGTTAGTTGCTTTCGATCGAAAGTTTTTAACTATTTCGATCGAAACTATGTAAAATGTTTTAGTGGGTCACGCTTTTCGGGGAAAATTCCTTCCTCCCGAAAAGTGTAACCCACTATTGTGGTATTACCCAAATAGAAGGGGAAAATCAAGTACTAGGAATTTCTATAAAATATTTTAATAAATATACCCCAAAGTTTGTTATGTACATTAAGAGGAGAGGTAGAAAATCTTTATTAGAGCTAAGATAGAGGGATGAGTGGTTGAGGACCAACAAAAGATTACCACATTACTTTGTGTAGGGAAGGGTAAGAACTTTCTCATAGAGCCATGAAGCTCATAATGTGGAATATTAAGGGCCTCAACGCCCCTAATAATAAATTAATCTTGAAACGTTGCATATCTTCTCGAAAACCTGAAATATCACCAATTCAAGAAACTAAATTGAATAAAGAAAAAATAAACACATTGAAAAAAAGATTGGGACTATGCAATATGATAGGTATCTTGAATGAACGAGCCTCTAGGGGATTGAAAATGACATGGGATCCTAGATGGGTTTCCTTTTCTTCAGGAAGTTTCAGTAAAAACTAGATAAGTGGCAGAATAACTAGTATTAGATCCAACCTTGAATTCACAATGATTAACACATATGGATCCATACATAATACATGGAAGAGGGTGGTATGGAAAGAAATAGAAAAATTTATTAAAACTATACACAACCAATTTTGTATAATATGTGATGATTTCAATGTCATCTTAGACCCCAAGGAGAAGTGGGGTGGATACGAAAGAACTTCTATTGAAACAATAGATTTTACAAGATAGGTCATCAAAACCCAATTAGTAGAAATAAAGATAGGTCAAGATAAATTCACTTGGACCAACAAAAAACAAAAAATCAATAACATTATAGAAAAACTATACAGGTCCCTATTTAGAGGAAATTGCACAGATTTCCCATATAACCTTTCAGGAGAAATTTTACCTTATTGAGGCTCTAACCACTATCCTGTCTAGCTAAATATCACTAAAGATACCCAACCTAGAAGATTCCCTTTCAAATTTTAACAAATGTGGCTTTAAAATGAGAATCTCTTTAAAAATATTAGAATAATGGTGGAATAATATTCAGGTAAAGGGTTCCCAACTCTTGTGTATGGTAACTAAAATGAAGACCATTAAAAATAAACTCATAACCTAGAACAAAAATAACTTTGGTAATATCTTTGACACTAAAATCAAACCTCATGATGAACTAGAAAGCCTCAACAAATTAGTAATTGAAAACGACATGAATGAAGACCTGTATCTCAAGGAAAAATAATTGAAAATGGAATATGAGGATATACTTGCAAAAGAAGATTTTTTTGGTACCATAAATCTAGAGAGACCTGGCTAGAAGTAAGAGATAGAAACACTAATGTTTTTCACAGTAGAAATAAAATATGCAAGACACTAAACAAAATTACTAAGATAAATGATTCTAATGGCTCCCTCACTGAAGATCCATGAACTATTGTAGATATAAAATTTAATCACTATCAGGATTTCTTTAATAATTGCGAGGGATCTAATTTGATTAAAAAAAATTAAATACTTAGTAATATCTGGGTAATTATATCAAATGAATAAAATTATATGTTTACTACTAAAGTTTCAAAGTCCTAAATTTAGCAAGAAGTCAAACAAATGTAACCACATAAGGTTCTAGTTCCAGATTGTTTCTCGACCTTATTCTTCCAAAAAATTTGACACTCCTTGGGTGATGAAGTTGTGGAAGCCCTAGAAGGAGTCAGAAACTCTAGCAACCTCCTCAAATAAATCAATAATTGTTTCCTTACACATAAAAAAAAGAAAGAAAATGTGGATAGTTTTGATGACATTAGACCCATCTCATTATGCAACATAATTTAAAGATACTTACAAAGACAATAGCTAAAAGAATTCAGAAAGTCCTACCTTATATAATTAGTGAGAAACAAATAAGATTTGTTCTTGAAAAATCCATTGATTGAGTAATAATTTATCAAGAGGCCATACCCTCCATCCAACAAAATAGAAACCCTAGTGTGCTAATCAAATTAGACATAAGAAAAGCATATGACAAAGAGAATTGGTGATTCCTGTGCAAAGTATTAGAGGTTATGGCTTTGCAAAATAGTGGATTAGTCTGATATATAAATTTATTTCTACCCTTAAGTTTTTTTGTCTTGATCAATGGAACCCTAGAAGGTTTTTTCAACATCTAAAGAGGGATTAGACAAGGCGACCCTATATTCCCCTTCCTTTTTATTATTATGGCATAAGCGTTAGGTAGAACTACTTCAAAAACTCAGGAAGAATGTAAGCTGCAAGGAATAAGAATAAAAAGTCGCATGGACCCCACAATTCATAAGAAATTTACAGATTACACAATTTTGTATGTAAATTGTAATACAAAGGAAACTAAAAAATTTAAACCATACTAGACATGTATACTAAAGAATTTGGTCAGAAAATTAACAAATCTAAATCTGAAATTTTCTTCTTTAATAGTGACCGCAATAGTGAAAAGGTAATATGTAGGATTGTAAGCTTTACAAGAGGAGAATTACCAAGTAAAAACCTAGGTCTCTGCAAGGATAAGGGGAATATCTATACAAATGTGTAGGACAATATAATCTCCAAACTCAAACAAAGAAAAGATTCATGGAAGGGGAAGTGGATATCCTCTGTTGTGAAAGTCACCATGCTAAAATTAGTCCTCTCAGCTATCCCCATTTATCAATTATCATGTATAAAATTACAAAGAGAAAAAAGGGAGGAAATCAACATAACTCTTAGATCTTTCTTCTAGCAAGGAAAAGAGGATAATAAAATTTTGGCACTGCTTGAATGGGACAAAGTGTGTAGACCAAAGGAGGAAGGTGGCCTAGGAGTAAGGAACATCAAAGAACAAAGTAGATCCTTTGTGGACAAAATTATATTAAAAATGTATAGTAGTCCATATTTAAAATGCGTTAATATCCTCATAAATAAATACCTAAAAGGCTTGGAGCCAATGAAACTATTCAGATCATTCTACCCCTAAGAGGTTCTAGGATATGGAATTTCATGTTGGATTGTAGAGAACTCAGTATGGAAATACTTAACTTGGAATTTAGGGGATGGTAAATAGGATTTCTTTTAGGATGATTCATGATGAGTTTTTGAGGTGATAGGTATATTAAATAATTTCCAAACTTCTAAAGGTGTCCTAGAAACCCTCTATAGAAAACATGTTATAGAGTATATAGAAACTCATAACGGTGATGTTACTACTAGATGGAATTGGAAATAAAAAAAATACTACCATTCCTGAGGATGAAAAATAGAAGTTGGGTGAGATCCTCCAGAAAATAAATTTATCTTTAAGGAATATTAAGGATAGGCTGGTATGAGATGGATCCAACTTAGAAGAATACAATACGAAGGATGGTTATAAGATTTTGATCAAGAAACAACTTAGGCTAAAATCTAACTTCCTTTTTAACCTTTGTTGGGACAAAAAATGTATACCTAAAACAAGACCTTTTTCATGGATTGCAATAGAAAAGAAGATACTTACTGTAGATAGATTCACTAAAATGGGTTATGAAGGACCTAGTAGATGTCCCTAGTAGACACAACATAACACATTTTAATTAATTATGAATTTTCATATGAATGTTGGAGATGGCTCTATGGGAGTCACTCCCTCCATGTAAATTATGTATACTTTTTATAGATACTGTGTGTATCTTAGCAAGGGGTTATGTAATTATTTGTATGATGGAAAGCATTAATTAGATGACCTAGTTAATTATGTATTAGGAAAGCTTAACTAGCTGACCTAATGAATTATTGTAAGAGGATATCTATGAATGATATTTTCTTGTGGAGAAGATGTGATAGAGAAAATTAGACAGAGATGTGTGGAAGCTGCGAAGCTTGTTGACTGTTGGATACAAAGAAGAGTTGATACTTCATTGGAACTGACCAAGAAAAGATAGGTGCTATCAGACAGTTCACTGGAATGTGTATTTTCTTTATACACTTGATTCAGATTGTAAATCCTTGAGGGTGGCTTTAACCTTCTTTTGGCAGTGTGCCTTGGCAGTGAGCCTTGTATTTTCTTTGACTCCTAACAGGGTCTCTCTCCTAACAAGGACTGTGTACTATAATTTTGTAACAATCTCCTAACAGGGATAATATCTTTTAATAGGGATACTATACTCTCAATACATTATTTGTGGGTGTTAATTTCCACTGGGTTTTACCTTTAACATGGTTTCCTTGACAACAAATATTGTGTTATGGTGTTGGCATTTACTGTGTTATCATTTACATTTACATATTTGGTTTGTAAAGTTTCAAGTTTAATAATCTATACAACAATTGATACACCCCCTTCCCAGTTGTCTTGTGGACTGTTATTCCTAATGCTTTCTTCATCGAAGATAGTGGAGTTGGTCATCAAGAGAGGAGATCTACACTCATCAAAATTGCACAATCATTCAACCATTCAAGCATTCATGCATACTTCCATCCATGATCTATGATTTAGCACTTATAGATGTATTGTGTTTGTGAAGACATCCAACATTGTATATCCTAGATACAAACATTTATGCATCTTTTTGGGTAGAAAATTTGAATCCATCCATAAAGATTTGACAAGAGAGGTGAATATTTACATTTCTCTTTCTTTTATATGTTTTTATTCAAATTTAAGGTTAATTAATAAATGGGGGATTGACCAAGGCAAGCCCTTCCCCCCAAACAAATTCTATTTTTCCAGTGCATAGGAGAAAATGTGCAGGTTTTCAAGTTTTCAAGATTAGATTTGACTAATTTAGGGTTACATTTTTTGTTGAACATTCAGATCTCATATTTTTTGATAGTACAGGTACAAGTCAACCTTTACCTATACCCAAGTATGATTTGTACACTCAAAGTTTACCTATTCCTCAAACATTCATATTTTCACAATCAACATATTTTAACTTGCAGGTTCTAGATTTAGTACGGTTTCAATTTTTGTTGCAGTCTACTACTCTATTTTCAGATCTAATCTTGTGACATCTATTAGCCCTCAAGATGAGTCCAATTTTCTATTTTTTATTTCATAACATTTACTTTGAGGTTTTATATTAGGTCTCTTTATGTGCTTGATTGTTACATGTGCTTCTACTTTAATTGCATTGCATTTAATCAATCAACTAGCCTTAGGTTATTTAATCAAATACACACAATTATAATTGACATTAATCAATATAAATTAATAAAAAATAAAGGGAAAGTATAAAAAAAACATAATAAAAGGGGATATTTAGCGATATTTACCTTGAAAGGACTTGAATTTTGCATTAGTACCCCTTATATCCATTTGGGTTCTCTTCAAGGTTATATTTGGGGATCCCTCATTCTCTTTCCCTAATGTGCATAAAAAAAGAGACTAGGTGGTTTAACATTAATATGTATACTTTCACCATCTCCTCTCCTCCCTTTTTCATGTTACATTTTGGTGAACCTGATACACTCTGCTCACATTTTGTACACATGCACTATGTTTCATGATTTTATACATTTGTATCCCTTATAGAAACACAAATGCATTATGTCTAATCCCCAAATTTACATCTTTCAATCCCCTAAGGACACACAAATCCTTATGCCTAGATTGTCTTTTTTTAGATTCCCCTTTTGGATACATATATCCTAAGGGTGATTCCTTGATGGTTTGACTAGCATGGCACACAAACCCACTAGACTATCAATTCTATCCTTTTTAGCATGCCTTTTTTGTGTGATTCACAATAAGGAAAACATTCTTACATGTCCAAGTCGATCACACCCCCTTTTTTCCTTTATTTATAAATGTCTCTCTTTTATTAGTTTTGGATTTGATAAGTACTCAAGTCACTTGGGGGCTTGACATTTCCTTGTCGCCTTAGCTTTGATGAGATGATCTCATGTATTTGATCTACTTTACTGTGAGCTTGAGTTTGTCTCATACTCCTGCTAAAGTGGGGGCTAAATGTACCATCTTAAAAGTTAACACACATTAATTTGGAAGCTCAAAGACCCTTTTAGGCCCCATTTTAGTGATATCATAGAACATGGATGGATTTATGCTTTATTTTCCTCCTAGAGTACATGTCAAAGTTAACCTGTACCTCAGGTATAGGATGATTTTGACCTGTACCTGGGGTATAGGTCAAGGTTGAATTTTACCTAGGGTAGAGGTTGAGGTTGACCTATACCTAGGATACAGGTTGAGGTCTACCTATACCCGAGGCATTGGTTTCATCATAACTCAAGCCCAATTTAGGATTTTTCATATTTGGTATAAAAGGAGGCCTATTCACTTCATTTTCCCATCTATGAATTCCATAATCTAAGAATTTTTACAAGGAAGATCCATTACATGCATGCTCAAGCCATAAATTGTAAATTATCAAGTTCAAGGTGCATTCAAGGAGTTAAAGAAATGAAAGGATTCATTGAAGGCATTCATTCCATCCAACCAAACATGTATTTACTTCGATATATAAAGCTTCTTTCTTCATAAAAGATAGTGAAGTCGGCAATCAAGGGAGGAGATCTACACTCATCAACATTTCACAAGCATTCAACCATTCAAGAGTACTTATATGCATGAACTATGATTTGGAACTTATACATCTATTACGTTTGTGAAGACATCCAACATCCTATATTATACATACAAGTATTCATGCATCTTTGTGGGTAGTCGATTTGAATCCATGCATTAAGATTTGAAAAGCAAGGTGAATATTTATATTTTCCTTTATTTTACATTCTTTTATTTCAATTCAAGGTTAGTTCCTAAAAAGTGGTGTTGAGCGTTATTTTTACACAAGGAAATTGCTAGGAATTTGAGATCTGATTTCCTCTCTTGAAAGAATAACAAATTTATTCCCAAGGTCCTTTGTGGTCATGGTACAATGGATTTGTAAATTTAGTTGAAGATAAATGTTAATGTTCACAAGGAGGCTTTTGCTGGTACATTTCAAGACTTCAGGCTTCAAAATAAACTTTAGTACTCTTTTGTATTTTCTTGATTTACCAATGTATGCAATGTACTAATGATGAGAATCTAATTCAAAACCTACAATGACTTCCTATCTTAACCAAATTTAAAAGATAAAAAATATTTAGGGTAACAAGAATTGTAAGCAAGTTTATGGAAATGAAATCTAATAGACATAAACCATCATTCAATCCTTCTTGCAAATTTAATCATAGAAAGCACTAGAGTGATGTTGTGTGAAATATCCATCAAAGAAAATTTCCATTATCAGTGGGTAATATGTAGAATAGATCCATCCAAAAACTCAACATTGACAGGTTGATAATCCTATAATGGAGTGTCAACCAATTGATTTACCATATCCTACCCATTGATGGCTTTTCATTCAACATATTCAATGTCAAACTCACAGAATATCATGACCTATTTAGCTAACCTGCCTATTAAGGTCGATTTTCTCAAGAGATAGTTTAATAGGTCAATCTTTGCAACAAGTCATATAGAGTCTGGAAACATATAATGTCTCTACTTTTGTGATGCAAACACTACTACCAACTAAGATTTCTTGTTCACCAAATAGTTCATTTCATAGGAGACCAAGGTTCTACTGATGTAGTAGATGGCATGTTCTTTTTTGTTATCATCTTCTTGTGCCATAGTCCCCCTAGTGAGGTTGTGGTGGCTAAGCTATATAATATCAATGGGTTTTCTTGTGTAAAAGACATTAGTACTAGCAGATTTGCTAAAAAAAATTTGATCTGATCACTTTTTTTGTTACATACCTTGTTGCACTGATATGTCACTCCTTTCCAAAGAGTCATGGTGAATGGTTGTACCTTATTAGCTAGTTGTGATATGAATCTCCTGATGGACTCAATTCTTCCTTGTAGTGTTCTCTTCTAATTGATGTCTTAGGTGGTGGCATTTTCATAATTTACCATACCTTTTTCGGGTCCACCTTGATATCTTTCAGTGAGAAAATGTATCCCAAAAACTTGTCGAATGTTATGCCAAATGTACATTTATTAGGTTCAGTAAGAGCCTAAATTGTTCCATCATGTCGAGAATCTTGCCCAGATCTTGCAAGTGTGTGTATCATGTCATAGTCTTGACGAGAGTGTCATACACATAATCTTCCATGGATTTGTGCATCATATCATGTAATATTGTCATTACAGCTCGTTGATTGGTTGCCCCTACATTTTTCAATCCAAAGGGCATGACGTTTCAGCAGAAAGTCCCCTAGGAACAAGTGAATGTTGTCTTTTCCTGATCCTTAGGAGTGATTTTGATCTAGTTATAGCCTGTGAATCCATCCATAAGGGAGTACATCTTGTACCTAATAGTTATATCCACTATCATGTCAATCTTTGGGGAGGGAAAATTCATCCTTTGTACAATCTTTATTGACATCCCTTAAGTTAGCACACACCCAGATGGGTTTTTCTGCTTTAGATATATGCACAATGTTTGAAATCCACTCTGCATAGTCAATGGCTTTGATGAACCCATCCTTGAGAAACTTTTCTAGTTCTTCCTTTATTTATTAACAAAGAAATGTGAGGATACATCTTTCAGAGTTTCTTCTTTACTAGTTTGACTCCAAGTGCAATAGAAAGATGATGCATTATCAGATCTAGATCCAAACCTGACATATCCAAGTAACTCCATGCACAATTGATTGTCTTCTCTTTAAATAATTCAATAAATTATTTTAGTTCCTCTATTGACAAGGATTTTGAAAAGTGGATTATGTGTGGATGATTCTCTTTGCCAATGTTCACTAGTTGTATTGGCTTAATTAACACTAACAACCACTCCTAAAAGTGACTAGGTAGGATATGAAGTACCCAATTCTTTGGTGCCTTGAAGTGGTTTTCACCATTGATTGCATCATTTATTTTTACTTATTTTTTTCTTAAACCACCACAATGTAATTTTTTCCTTCAGAACATTTATTCTTTTTCATTGTAATTTTATGACTAAGGTACTCCATATTCATTTTAGTCATCTTGATGCTAGGTTCACTAGTGGAATATGTTTGCAATTCAGCATTATTGAGGTAACTAGGCAATTCATACTCATTAGGGAAAGTGGGTATATCCATGGATTGGCCTTGTAAACTCCATTGAATGAGTTCAGGATGCATGAGTGGCAAAGGTTTGATGGTATTCAAGGTATATACTTCATAAAACTAGACCATTAAGTAAACACCTAGATTGGTACCCTTTATAGATGCATTAAAATTGGTAAGATCCCTAGTGGCATCATCGAAGCCCATGTCGAGGAATTGCAAATCTAACTCCTCGGGCCTAGCCCCTAAGCCTTCGCCTACCTCAAGTTGGGTCACATACTGTTGGACCATATCAACCTCTTTATCCAGGGTTTCTTGATAGAGATTTTCAAACTCATATTCATGAGAGTCTATTTCAACATGTCTACCATGTATGGGATGTGAATAAAGTCCAATATTTTCCCCTAGTTAGGATCAGTTATTCCCAAGAACTCTTCTATAGTCATGTCCTCATTTTCTACATCAAGACCTGGTTGTGATTTTGATGTTATTAATTTGTTTGATTGATTAGGAACTATTAGCCTTTCCTCTAAGGTCTTCTCTTAAGTAGCATTGACATGTGGTTTTTTTTCTCCTTCCATATCAAGAAGAGATTAAAGAAAAACCATGAAGGAAAAGGATAAGGAAACTCATATTCCTCATCAAAGTCATCCCACTTATAGGTGGATGTGTCTCTATTTTATTTTTCCTCAGTTGATAAGAATCCCAGGCCAATGGTATCCCTAGAACTTTTATGTGAGAGAGAAATGGGCTCTAGGAGTCTATTTTGGTTACATCCAATAGGTCCTTATCTTTGATAACCCATTCTCCAGACCAATTCATAGCGGATGTCTTAATTCTCTTGGGATATCTTAGAATGCTTCACATCATTGTCTTTAGACTCTCTATAGAGTTAAACTAAGATGGATTCTTCCTCTTTCCCATCCTCTTGTGATTCAATTTCCTAGATTAAAGCACCATCAAAGATGACCTTTGGTGGAGTTGCCTATCGTCCTATCTCTTTTGATGGTATTGCATTAGACCTTGGTGGCGTAGGAAGAGATATCACTGATAGAATGGGTTTTAGGGTGTACCCACCCATGCCAGTGTCTTTGATTTTCATTTTCTTATCCATCTCTTTCATCAACTCATTGGTTGACTGTGAAGTTGAAGCTTCTCAATTGTGTAGTATCAGGGTGTCTTATTACTATCTCATTTCATTGTAGGCATAATTAGTGTATGCAGGAATAGTGACTTCAACACCATTGAAGGGAAACTTTATGCACTCATGGTAAGTAAATGGAACAACCTACATGTCATGGATCTAGGGTCTCCCCAATAAGATATTGTAAGCCAATGAGAGATCTAGCACCTGAAATTTGACATCTCTTTCAACAAGTTCCACTTTGATTGACAGAGTCATGGGACCTTTAAAAGATCTCTCCTTTTCATCATGTGCCCTGATTGTGATCTTCTTTCTAGGATAAATGACTTTTTCTAAGAATCCTAGCTCTTCAATTATTTTTTATGTACAAATATAAAACCTTACTTCTCCATCTATAAATACATGTTTGACATTGTGTTTACAAATCATGAATTCAATGTGCAGGGGGAGATTGTGTAGGTGGCTCAAATAATTGTCATCTTTTTTGAAAATGACAGGTAATGAGGTGATGTCAAATGACCCACCATGGTTTCAAATCGATCCAGATCTAAGTCCTTAGGGACATTTGTAGTGGACAAGGATTTTTCCAATACCTCTCTATGAGATGGAAAGATCTTGAGAAACTCAAAGATAGAAATCTGAGTGGTCATTCTTTGGAGTTGCTTGATAATATTCTAGTTAGTAGCATGGGATCGAGTCAGTTGTTTGGATTGTGATACCTTAGAGGTACTCACAGCTGGTTTTTTTCTAGTTGGCACCAAAGGTTTGAATTTTTTTGGTTGGTTGGAAGATGTGGATGGGTTATAATATCTAGCTCCTCTTAGGGTGACCTTTACTTGCGTGCGAGTCATAGAGTTGGCCGATCAAGACTCTTTCTCACTTTTATTGACAATGATAATGTTTTAGTATGTGGAAGAGACATGTTCAAGCATGTGAATGGAAATTTTATCATTGGTGTAGTAGGTATGATTGGTAGCAACACCTTTCTTAGAGATTTCTTCCTTCTCGTACCTAGGTAAGGGATCCTTGAATGCCTTGTGGTAAGCATTCATTGCATGATCACCAACAACAATTGTCTCATTATCGCTGAGATCTTGGATCTCATTTTTGAGTCTCATGCATTTTTCAATGGTTTGTCTCTTATTATTTTGGAACTCACACTAATCATTATCACTCCACCACTTTGGTTTAATCACTGGTTGTTATGGTTTTGAATTATTTAGCAATGTGATGATCATTTTTTTACCAAGTAGAGTCTTAATTGTTGATTCATAGGTTTCTCCCAAAGGAGAAAAGGTTTTTTTATGTTTATCCCAAGGTTTGTCTTTCATGAGGTTACTGAATCCCTTGGATGGAGCTATTGAGGTATTTTTAGTAGCTTTAAGGGCCTTTGTGTCACTTTTCTTATTGAAGACTCCTAGTTTGGTTAGAGGGACAACATTTGACTACTCCATTATTCACCACATGCTTGTTCTTGTTCTAGTACTTGTTTTTATCCCTTGAGCTAGATATATACTTGGTTTCTTTGGAAAGGGTAATCTCACCCTTCTTTACAACCATAATCTCTATCTTAATTGCACTCTTTATAAGCTGATCGAAAGAGGACAGATCCTACATCTGGATCTGATTGCTTTACTTTGATAGTAATGTATTGGTAAATATATCCATTTTTTCAGACTCGGGTATGAGTCATGGGTTTCTAGAAAAGACACTTTTCCATCACTGAAGAAACATCAAGAAAGTTTCTCCTATTTGTTGCTAAGTGTTTCACAGCTTGATCATTGATACAAGATTTTGTATATTATATGAGTACTATTGTAGAAACAGGTTTATCAACTCATCAAAAATTTTGATTGCAGTGGGAAAATTTGAGAACCACCCCATGCCTTGGCCACCTAAAATATTTTCAAAGAGATGCATGAGATACGTTTGTTCATGTATAAATTCTGTTAAAAGAGTGCAAAATTCCTGGACTCTATCGTAAGGATCAGATTGATTGCCATACTTTCCAAACATAGGGATTTCCACTCCTCGGGTGAATGAAGGTAGATACAAATCCATGTCAAAAGGAAATGGACAAATGGTGTCCAATGTTTATTTCAAGGTTGATTTCTCTTTTTCCCTTTTCATTGCGTGCATCTCAGTTTGCAAGGCTTATAGTTGTTTGGTCATGATTTCCATAGGAGTCTCTTCATCCTTGGCGATGTCATCTTTATCCTTATAGTGAGGGGTAAGTTGGGCTCCTTGTTGAGAAAATTTTATAAAATATTGTTCTTTGTTGTGATTCATGATAGTCCTCATTACCTTGAGGAATTTTGTGTCCTATAGACATCTTGTAACCTCAGCTTCATCTGCTACAGAATCACTCAAAGAGTCTTGAATGTTAGAGCTTCAAGCACTACCTTCATGGTTACTATGACTAGACCAATCTCTCCCTCATATTTATCCTAACATATTTGGGTCTAGTGATATGTCACAGGGAGATCCTGACTTGTATTTGGTTCTTAGTTCTTCCTCGAAAAGAGGTTTTTCCTCAAAAAACGTATAGTATATTTCTTTTTCATGGAAATAGCCATGAGAAATTCTAGTCTATACACGCATGAATCAGTCAATTTTCCTAACTAGTAATGAAATAATATAAATGTTGTAACCAATTCCAAGACTAACAATAAAGACAAAAGGATAAAGTCTGAGTGAGAAGGAGAAGCAAAGACTTCAATCTTGATCCAGGGTTAGTGAACCTGCACTCACAAGTTCAGTTAAGGAAAGGGAAGAAAAAATATGATCATGTTGGTAATGAGGGACTGATCAGTGGACTAGTACAAAAAATTTTGCATTTGTAATAGCAATAGTCAGACTAACAATGGATTGCAGTTGAGGAAAAACTAGGACAAGCTCATGATTTGGTTCAGAATTGGAGTAGACAGTATAGTATCTCATCGGAGATCAAGAATGTAGAAAAAATTAGTTCAAATAAATAATTTGGTTAACTTGTTGAAAATACAATACGAGTAACAATAGTCTTGTATGAGTATGCACCAAAGGAAATATGAGAAACTGGGTTTCTCGTACAAAAGTGCATAAAATAGTCAATGATTGGATAGGAGAGTGTTTAGTCTCATACGATCACTCTTAGAGGATGATACAAAAATTCTCATCTAATTATAATAGAAACTAGAAAAATGACCCCAAATCGTATGAGTCATTATATTGGGTCGTATGACAATCTAGACTTTTACCTCTTGATTGTGGAGTTTTTTATTTTTTTTGTTTTGTTGTTCAATTTTGCATGCACATCAGATACATTGTGATAATAAGATAAAAAAAAAACAAGCAATCTCTACACCTAGGAGGTTGTCAAAGACAATACTTGTTTGAATCCTCTTACAATAGAATACCCATTTATTTTAGACAAATAGAAGCTTGTCAAAATTGGCTCCCCTCCACGACACACACTTCTCAAGCTTACCAACCTTCAAATTTATCAAGATTTGAGGATCATGATAAATTTACTGTCTCAAAATAAGGGGTACTTGAGAGGTTTCTTAGGAATGCACATCTCACAATGTATGTATCAATAATTAGTAGGTTTTTAGCTACTACTCTAATGGTGTTTAGTACGAATCTTTGTTTGAATGTATTCTCTGTGTCGGTGCAAGTGCGATTGAGGTTTCTAACCCTATAGTACACCATAGCACAAGCAGTCATGATGACGTGATTAAGACCCAGAGGCCCTACTTTGTGTTGGATGAGAGCCGAGTATAAGCTCAAATTCCATCCATCTTCTGAGACTTTTATCTCAAAGAAGCAATAATTTTTAGAGTAGGTCAAAGTTGCTTGGCGTTATCTTGTACTCACTTGGGTTGTTCTAACAGGGTCATTACTTTTTCCCACTATGACATGCCCTCTACAAGGTAATCACAAAAATGATGAATGAAAAAAATCTCTCTAGATTTTTTATCATCCCTAGAATGTTTAGAGCACAGTCTCCTAATATTCTTTCCATTCCTAAAATGCAAAACACATGTTCATTTTAGAAAGTCTAGCATGCGAGGTTCCTAATTTATCAAAATAAAAAATAAATTTTTTTGTTGATCTGAGATTAAGGAAACCAGTAAGAAAAGTCATGAGTACATTTTATGTTTTTCACTCTGTCAACATCTTGCGAACCACTATTAGGCTGCAATCAGAAAAAACACATAGAAACAACAAACCAAGAAAACACGTGAGCGTTAGAAAAATCAAGAAAAACTTGTTTTTAAAACTAGGAGATAGTAACTTGTATGAGTTAAATAGTGACTCAATACAAGAATCACTAGATTCCCATATGATATTCTATAGTCATTTGCAGTTACTCATATTGGGCAATATAGGTGCTCATATGAGAAACTGGGAAAATGTACAGAGTAGAATGTCCAAAATCTTAAAACAAACAAAGAAAAATGAGACAAAAGAAGATTTACGCCCCAAGGTGGGTGCTAGAAATGCACATGTGAAAATTTTCCACCCATACTTGTTACACACACTTTAATGAGTCCTTGCAAGGCTAATCTATGGGAGCACGAAATCAAAGAAAGAATAAAAAATTGGGCAACATCAACACATTGCCTTCTACTAGGAAGGAGTTTGGATTTTCTCTCAGGTCATTGCACAACCCAGTGACTACACATGTTCTAAATGAAGGATTTGAAAGATGCTTAAGTTGCATGATATGAAAATGCAGTTTGTGGTTAATCCAAATACTATTTAAAATAAGATTGATTTTATGAACCCAAATTGAAGTGTGATTGATTGATTTTAGAATCCAAAACTAAATGTGTTCTAGAATTCAAGTTTGAATGCTTTGCAAATAAAACTAAACAATTCAATAACAATGCTAAATGATTTAAAGAGAAATGATTCAAAAAGACTTTAATGCTAGAATGCTAAAACCCTACAGAATAACGATATTAAAAGAACATAGTTCCTTTGTGAGGAAATGAAGCTCACTTTAATAGAAAATCTCTCTCTAATTGATGATTGAGATTGAAAGATGAATAATAAACAAGATTAAATTAAAGTAAGCACGATCCACATGCTTAGAAGATGATTTTTTGAGAGAGTAAATTAATTGAACTGACTGACCAGGGATTTAGAAAACTTCTAAAATCAATTTTTAGTTGACTGGATTCTTTCCAAAATGAGAATAGAAAAGAATTACTTAATTGAACAAGACAAATGTGTTTCTAATTTGATGTTCAGTGAACTGAAATGATGACATAAAAATGCATTTTTAAATATTTAAGTGATTTAAATGCATTTTAACTCAACTTTATTAATTTAATTCCTTTTTGAATTTAATTGACAATTAGCAATTTATTTAATCAATATATTAGAAATTCAATTAAATAAATAACATAAGGTTTATTTTCCAATGTATTGTGATTTTAGGAATTAATTAATTAATCAAGTGTGATGATAGATTAGGACCTAGGGTTTAGTCAGATTAGACTACTGATGTTAAATTTCCTTTAGGGTTAGGACTTAGAGATGATCAAGATTAGGGTTTTCTATATAGGAGATTGATATTGGGGATATAGGGTTTAGATGGCTATTTTTAAGTCATTGTAGATATATATGGAGCTATCATAATCAATAAAGGCCCTTAAGCTGAAGGAGCACTAGACCATACAATAATCATCTAAGGAAAGAACCAATGCTTTAAGAAACTCAACAAAATTGATATAGTTGTTTAAAGGGTTTTTATTAGAAAGAGTCATGATAAATGAAATCCTTTCATATAAATTATTAGAAAAAATAGAGGATGCCATGCTAATAGATAAGTAAGGTATTTATTATACATTTAACTGTACATATATTCCAATAGGGTGAAAATCATGATGACAATAACCATAACTACAATATCCATTACTATATACCTAAATCCTTCACTAGAAGTACTACAGTAAGAAAGAATTAGATAGATCCAAATTCAAAAAATCTCCAATATAACACTAATAACATATTTAATCCTTGGTAATCATATTATCAAAAAGATACGCTTGAATACTGATTCCATCAACACCTTCATTACCTAATCTATCCACAATTATATTCCCTTCTCTGTATATGTGGTTGAAAGTGCATTTTCTAAAGGATGAGGTTAGGCTAAGGGATAGTGATAATAAGTAATTTAATTTCCATCTAGGCATGCCACCTTTTCTTAGGGCGTTAATAATTATAGTTGAGTCCCCTCCAATTTCAAGTTTATCAATCTTTAGCTCATTACAAATTTTCAATCCCTTAATTAATGCAAAGAGTTCTATCATATCGTTAGAGGTTTGAACAAAAGGTTTAGGTATCGAAGAAATATATTTTGTCTCACAATTTTGAATCACACAACCTAGTCATGAATTCCTAGGGTTACCCCTGGAGGCATTATATAAGTTAGGTTTGAACCATCCTTGTTTGGGAGGTATCCAAATGCAATCCTTCCTTTTACTGGTATTTTCATCACTTTGAGGTCCCACAAAGGTGGGAGTTTTAACCTCACCCACCTACCTCACATCATTTCATCCCAAAATGTCATGATAGGTTCAAATATGGGCTGAATTAAGATTCTACTATTAACTATTTTAATAAGTATCTCTTAAATTTTTCTTATAAGTTGTTTCTTAGTCATTATTTTTTCTTTAAATCAACGTTTATTTCTTTCTTTCAATAACTCCCATATCATAATGGAGGGAGTGACTCCCATAGAGCCATACGATAAAAGGTATACAATATTATATGGACAGTCACTCCATCCATTATGATATGGGAGTTATGGAAAGAAAGAAATAGATGTTGATTTAAAGAAAAAAGGATGACTAAGAAACAACTTATAAGAAAAATTTAAGAGATAATTATTAAAATAGTTAATAGTAAAATCTTAAGTCAGCCCAATATTTGAAGCTATCATGACATATTAGGATGAAAGGATGTGAGGTAGGTGGGTGAGGTTGAAACTCCCACCTTTGTGGGACCTCAAAGTGATGAAAATACCAGTAAAATGAAGGATTGCATTTGGATAACTCCCAAACAAGGATGGTTCAAACCTAACTTATATAATGCCTCCAAGGGTAATCCTAGGAATGCATGACTAGGTTGTCTGATTAAATATTGTGAGACAAAAGAGATTTCTTTGATACCTAAACATTTTTTTCAAACCTCTAACAATATGATATAACTCTTTGCATTAATTAAAGGATTGAAAATTTGTAATGAGCTAAAGATTGATAAACTTGAAATTGTAGGGGACTCAACTATAATTATTAATTCCCTAAGAAAAGGTAGCATGCCTAGATGGAAATTAAATTCCTTATTATCACTATCCCTTAGCCTAACCTCATCCTTTTGGAAATGTGCTTCCAACCACATATACAAAGAAGGGAATATAACTATGGATAGATTAGGTAATGAAAGTATTGATGGAATCAGTATACAAGCGTATCTTTTTGATAATATGATTACCAGGGATTAAATATGTTATTAGTGTTATATTGGAGATTTTTTGAATTTGGATCTATCTAGCTCTTTCTTACTGTAGTACTTTTAGTGAAGGATTTAGGTATATAGTAATGGATATTGTAGTTATGGTTACTGTCATAATGATTTTTATCCTCTTTGAATATATATATATATATATATATATATATATATATATATATATATATATATATATATAGTTAAATGTATAATGAATACCTTACTTATATATTAGCATGGCATCCTCTATTTTTTCTAATAATTTATATGAAAGTCTTTCATTTATCATGACTCTTTCTAATAAAAACCCTTTAAACAACTATTTCAGTTTTGTTGAGTTTCTTAAAGCATTGATTCTTTCCTTAGATTATTATTGTATGGTGTTGTTCCCTTTTCTTGCTGTCACAAAAATACTCCTCAGAAGGTTCACTCTATTTATGCCTGACACTGATCAAGCATAGAATAGGACAACAGTAACAAGGTCTTGAGACCTCCTGCACTTTGAGATCCACAAACTTGGGTGGGATTACCCTTGAAAACTTAGAATAATGAAATCACTGAATTATTCTAGTTTTGGTATTGGTGGAACTATAGAGAATAATCACTGCAAATTTTACTAAAACAGACCAAACTGAAAGTAAAGATTGATTTTTAATGGTGGTGATAGTCACTTTAATTGAACAAAAATAGACCAATGCTCAATTTAAGGGCATGGAGTCATCTGTGAATAATTTTAACCAACATGATTGAAGACTAAACTTAAGGCAATTACAGGATCTGACACAAATGTAGATATACCTTATATATCTACCTTAGTAAACTTAGCCATACTAATCGATCAGATTCATTTGCTACCCTGAACTTTGTTGAAATATCTCTAATGTATATTCTCTCCTTGAAAGAACCCTAGAAGTACTTCATATATCTGCCTTACAGACATATAAATTAAAAATGCTCCTAGAACATTCAATTTAAATAGAATTTAGAATGCTAAAATGAAGACAAAAAATCCACTAAATGCTTTAGAGACTGTGAACTAGATTTCATTCAAAAGTCATCATCAATTACTACATTCAACAGAGATTTCTCCAAAAAACCTGATATATTACAACTGACTTAGTATTATTTTCAGACCGGAAAATGACCATCCCCTTCCCAGTAGTCTTGGAATCCTTTTAATAGCACAAGGATGCAACAAGCTACCGACATCTGGGAAGGATTACCGACCACTTGCAACAATTTGGCAACAGCTAATTAACAAGGTGGCAGCTAATTAACAAGGTTTGTTCTTTGTGGCTTAACCATATTTGATTCATCCTTTTTGCTTCCCATCTATTCAATTCTTTGATAGTGTTCACTTCTAGCTTGGCAACAGCTCCCACCTCACCTGGTATCTGTGGCAGTTCTGGCCTTAGACATGAATTTTGCCATGTCTCTTTCTACTTTGCAGAATTTTGTGCTCTATTTTCTGTTTCTTCTTTGGTGGCTCTTTAGCTGAAGTAGGGTAATTTGAATAGGAGACCATTTAGATTGTGCATTGTCAGCACTGAAAATAGCCAACACAGTGTACTTTATTCATTTTGAAAAGATCCTTGCTTTGCTGACTGGTGACTGAGCAACTGCATCAAGTCTCTTTGTCGCGGGCCTCTGTCACTAACCATGGTTCCATCTCAAGACTTGGTGACAATGTGTTTTCTTTCCTTTGGCTGACCCAAGTGATTATCTAGCGATCTCGTGACATAAGTGAAATCATAGTCACGCACAGTTAACATTAACTCATCATTATTTTTCAGACCTTGTGACTACCTGTTGCCCTTAACCATCACGGTTATCTCCTTGTTGCCAAATGCTTAATTTATGTTTGAAGACTACGCGACAATGCTTAGTCGCCAAGTCGGGGGATATATTTCCTTAATGTTCAATCTCACCCTAACAGGTCATAAGCGCCCTTTTTCACTTCTGACAACTGTGTGACATACCTTAATCGCCAAGTCAGGAGGACCTTTTCCTTAGGGAACTTTTCTTCTCAGACTCTGTGACCACCGTTGGATTTTCTGATTCTTTCATCTGACGGCCATCGTTTAATCGCCAGATTTTCATGCCTACCCTTAAATATTTCTCAGACACTACGACTAAAGGGAAAAAGCACTTAGTCTCGAAGTCACTGAATCCTTTTTCTTCCTTCTGGTGACCACCCAACAATCTTTTAATATCCACCCGCTTTATGACAGATGTCACTCGATCACTGGTTCACTTACTGCACACTGGAGAACTCAGTCATCATCTTGCTCTGGTGACATCTTGACTAAGTATTACTACAAACCACAAACGGTCAGTCATGAATTCTGAACTAAAATCTCTTAACCGCCATTCTATTATAAGACCACGCGACTGAAGGAAAACTGAACTGTCAGCTTTGGCTTGATTTGGCGATAATGCGACAAGAAGAAATTGCTGAGTCTAGGAACAATTTCATAACTATTAAGATTTTCTTGCAATCACCCGACTAAGTAGTGGGTCCCTCCTTCATAAAGCTTTATGACATGATTATCCCGCGACTACCCGACATGAAAGGAATCACTAAGTCTCAGAAGGCTGAAGGAATATTTAGAAGTTAAACGAGACTACGCGACACAAGGAAAAAGCAAAGTCGGGAAGACAAATGGAATATTCAGCTGTGATAACATGACGAGGTGACTTCATTTAACACATGCGCTAAGTGGGTGGAAAAGTAACTGTGAAACAGAAGCGCTAAGACCTAGGGTTTATTTCTTTTGCATGGCAAAGTATAGAATTTTGAAACAAGAAAGCCCGGGAAAAGTAAAGGCCAAGAAATTCAAATTTTACAAGGCAGTGCTAATAATGGCTCCGAATGGGGAAAGACAAATGCAAAATTGTCATTAGGAGCCATACCTCTAGAGAACAGACCGAAAACCTAAACTAAACTGTACAGGAGCACACAAAACCAACACAAAAATAGGGAAAACTAAACTAATGTGCATGGAACAAGGAGAACTATGAGAAATAATGTTTCAAGAATTGTCCATGCACTGGAAATTCCTGTATCTCACCATTTGGATCCTCCAAGAAATAATAATCCTGACCATGCAACTCCTGGATTACAAATGGGCCCATCCACAGTGATTCAAACTTGCCATGTTTTCCTTTCTCTTCTTTTCTGGCATTCCATTGTAGCACCAGATCATTAACCCTGAATTTTCTTTCAGTTGTCCTTTTATCAAACAGGTATTTAGAGTGTTGCTGCAACTTTAGATTTCTTTTGTGAGCTTCTGCTCTTATCTCCTCCAATTCCATCAGTTGATCCATTCTCTGCATCATAGGTTCCAGATTTTCCAAATCTTCTTCCAGGAAAAATTTGTGCACTGGTAACAGATTGTTCAAGGGAAACCTTGCCTAACTTCCATAAACCATTTCAAAAGGGGAAACCCCTATGGCCCTTTTCACTGTCACTCTATCAGCCCATAAGGCTAATTTCAATTTTGAGCGCCAAGACTTCTTATTTTTATCCAGAATCCTCTTAATGATTTTCATAATACTTTTATTACTGAACTTAGCTTGTCCATTTGATTGAGGATGATATGGTGAGGAGTAAGATAAAGTAATGCCATATTCTTCACAGAAATCTCTAAATTCATCAGACCTAAAACACATAGCATTGTCCATAATTAGCTTAGTGGGCACACAAAATCTCGTCAGAATATTGTCCATTAAGAAATCCATTACTATTCTGTTGGTTGCCTTCTTTGTTGGGATTGCTTCTATCCATTTGGTGAAGTATTCTGTGGCCACAAGAATCCAACTATGACCCCCACTGGATTTTTCTGTAAACTCACGCATAAAATCCAAACCCCACTGAGTAAAAGGGGCTTCAATAGTTATAGGAATTAGAGGTAATGCTCCTGCAAATTTCATTTTGGCAGAAAACCTTTGGCATGGTTCAAATTTTCTTACAAACATTTGAGTATCTCTGAAAAGACATGGCCAGTAAAAACTAGCTCTGATTATCTTATGAGCTGTGGTTTTGGCAGAATAATGCCCACCACATGCGCCACTATGCAATTCACTTAAAACCTTTTCAGACTGTGACTTATCTAAGAATAATAATAGAATCCCATCCTTATTTTTCCAAAATAGATCACCTTGTATTAAAACATACCTCTGGGCTTGTAATCTCAAAGTCCTCTTCTGATTTTCTGGCATATGTTCTGGACATTTTGCATTTTT
>MU225453.1:973159-992553 GCA_018584345.1 Thuja plicata | reverse complement strand
TTACTAAAACAGACCAAACTGAAAGTAAAGATTGATTTTTAATGGTGGTGATAGTCACTTTAATTGAACAAAAATAGACCAGTGCTCAATCTAAGGGCATGGAGTCATCTGTGAATAATTTTAACCAGCATGATTGAAGGCTAAACTTAAGGCAATTATAGGATCTGACACAAATGTAGATATACCTTATATATCTACCTTAGTACACTTAGCCAGACTAATAGATCAGATTCATTTGCTACCCTGAACTTTGTTGAAATATCTCTAAGGTATATTCTCTCCTTGAAAGAACCCTAGAAGTACTTCATATATCTGCCTTATAGACATATAAATTGAAAATGCTCCTAGAACATTCAATTTAAACAGAATTCAGAATGCTAAAATGAAGACAGAAAATCCACTAAATGCTTCAGAGACTATGAAATAGATTTCATTCAAAAGTCATCATCAATTACTACATTCAACAGAGATTTCTCCAAAAAAATAGATATATTGCAACTGACTTAGTATTATTTTCAGATAGAAAAATGACCATCCCCTTCCCAGTAGTCTTGGAATCCTTTTTATAGCACAAGGTTGCAACAAGCTACCGACATCTGGGAAGGATTACCGACCGCTTGCAACAATTTGGCAACAGCTAATTAACAAGGTGGTAGCTAATTAACAAGGTGGCAACTAATTAACAAGGTTTGTTCTTCGTGGCTTAACCATATTTGATTCATCCTTTTTGCTTCCCATCTGTTCACTTCTTTGATAGTGTTCACTTCTAGCTTGGCAACAGCTCCCACCTCACCTGGTATCCGTGGCAGTTCTGGCCTTAGACACGAATTTTGCCATGTCTTTCTACTTTGCAGAATTTTGTGCTCTGTTTTCTGTTTCTTCTTTGGTGGCTCTTTAGCTGAAGCAGGGTAATCTAAACAGGAGACCGTTTAGATTATGCATCGTCAACACTAAAAATAGCCAACACAATGTACTTTATTCATTTTGAAAAGATCCTTGCTTTGTTGACTGGCGACTGAGCGACTGCATCAAGTTTGTTTGTCGTGGGCTTCTGTCACTAACCATGGTTCCATCTCAAGACTTGGCAACAATGTGTTTTCTTTCCTTTGGCTGACCCAAGTGATTATCTGGCGATCTCGCGACATAACTAAAATCATAGTCGCGCACAGTTAACATTAACTCATCATTATTTTAGAGACCTTGCGACTACCTGTTGCCCTTAACCATCACAGTTATCTCCTTATCACCAAATGCTTAATTTCTGTTTCAAGACTACACGACAATGCTTAGTCGCCAAGTCAAGGGATATAAGTCCTTAATGTTCAATCTCACCCTAACAGGTCATAAGCGCCCTTTTTCACTTCTGACGACTGCGCGACATACTTTAATCGCCAAGTTGGGAGGACCTTTTCCTTAGGGCACTTTTCTTCTTAGACTCTGCGACCACCATTGGATTTTCTGATTCTTTCATTTGACGGCCGTCGTTTAATCGCCAGATTTTCATGCCTGCCCTTAAATCTTTCTCAGACACTATGACTAAAGGGAAAAAGAACTTACTCTCGAAGTCGCTGAATCCTTTTTCTTCCTTCTGGCGACCACCCAACAATATTTTAATATCCACCTGCTTTATGACAGATGTCACTCGATCACTGGTTCACTTACTGCACATTGGAGAACTGAGTCATCATCTTGCTTTGGTGACATCCCGACTAAGTATTACTACAAACCACAAATGGTCAGTCGTGAAGTCTAAACTGAAATCTCTTAACCACCATTCTATTCCGAGACCACGCGACTGAAGGAAAACTTAACTGTCAGCTTTGGCTTGATTTTGGCGACAATGCAACATGAAGAAATCGCTGAGTCTGGGAACAATTTCATAACTGTTAAGATTTTCTTGTGATCACCCGACTAAGTAGTGGGTCCCTCCTTCATAAATCTTTATGACATGGTTATCCCGTGACTACCCGACATGAAAGGAATCGCTAAGTCTCAGAAGGCTAAAGGAATGTTCAGAAGTTAAACGAGACTACGCGAGACAAGGAAAAAGCAAAGTCGGGAAGACAAATGGAATATTTAGCTGGGATAACGTGACGAGGCAACTTCATTTAACACATGCGCTAAGTGGATGGAAAAGTAACTGCGAAACAGAAGTGCTAAGACCTAGGGTTTATTTCTTTTGCGTGGCAAAGTACAGAATTTTGAAACAAGAAAGCCCGGGAAGAGCAAAGGCCAAGAAATTCAAATTTTACAAGGCAGTGCTAACATATGGTTTGTTACTCCTTTAGCTTAAGGGCCTTTATTGATTATGATAGCTCCATATATATCTATAATGACTTAAACATAGTCATCTAAACCCTAGAGCCCCAATATCAAAATCCTATATAGAAAACCCTTATCTTGATCATCTCTAAGTCCTAACCCTAAAGGAAATTTAACATCGTCAGTCTGATCTAACTTAAACCTTAGGTCCTAATCTATCTTCACACTTGATTAATTAATTAATTCCTAAATCACAAGACATTCTAAAATAAACCTTATGTTATTTGTTTAATTGATTTTTCTAATATATTGATTAAATAAATTGCTAATTATCAATTAAATTCAAAAAAGGAATTGAATTAATAAAGTTGAGTTAAAATGCATTTAAATCATTTAAATATTTAAAAATACATTTTTATGTCATCATTTCAGTTCAGTGAACATCAAATTAGAAACACATTTGTCTTGTTCAATTAAGTAATTCTTTTCTATTCTCATTTTGGAAACAATCCAGTTAACTGAAAACTGATTTTAGAAGTTTCCTAAATCACTGGTCAATTAGTTCAGTTAATTGACTCTCTCAGCAAATAATCTTCTTAGCATGTGGATTGTGCTTCTTTGAATTTAATCTTGTTCATTCTTCATCTTTCAATATCAATCATCAATTAGAGAGAGATTTTTTATTAAAGTGAGCGTCATTTCCTCACAAAGGAACTAAGTTCTTATAATATCGTTATTTTGTAGTTTTTTAGCATTCTAACATTAAAGTCTTTTTGAATCATTTAGCATTATTATTGAATTGTTTAGTTTTATTTGCAAAGCATTCAAACTTCAAATCTAAAGCACATTTAGTTTTGGATTCTAAAATCAATCAATCACACTTCAATTTGGGTTCATAAGATCAATCTTATTTTAAATAGTATTTGGATTAACCAAAAACTGCATTTGCATATCATGTAGCTTAAGCATCTTTAAAATCCTTCATTTAGAACATGTGTAGTCACTGGGTTGTGTAATGACCTGAGAGAAAATCCAAACTCCTTCCTACTAGAAGTCAATGAGTCAATTTTGGCTAATTTGTTATTCTTTCTTTGATTTTGTGCTCCCATAGATTAGCCTTGTAAGGACTCATTAAAGTGTGTGTAACAAGTATAGGTGGCAAATTTTCACATGCGCATTTCTAGCACCCACCTTGGGGCATAAATCTTCTTCTGTCTCATTTATCTTTGTTTTTTTTCAGATTTTGGACATTCTACTTTGTACATTTTCCCAGTTTCTCATATGAGGACCTATATTGCCCAATACGAGTAACTACAAGTGACTGCAAAAAATCATATGGGAATTTGGTGATTCTCATATTGAGTCATTGTTTAACTTGTACAAGTTACTATCTCCTAGTTTTAAAAAAAACAAGTTTTTCTTGATTTTTCTAATGCTCACGTGCTTTCTTGGTTTGTTGTTTTTGTGTGGTTTTTCTTATTGCAGCCTAATAGTGGTTTGCAGGATGTTGACAGAGTGCAAAAACATAAAATCTACTCATGAGTTTTCTTACTGGTTTCCTTAATTGCAGATCAACAAAAAAAAATATTTTTCATTTTGATAAATTAGGCACCTCGCATGCTAGACTTTCTAAAATGAACATGTGTTTTGAATTTTAGGAATGAAAATAATGTTAGGAGACCGTGCTCTCAACATTCTAGGGATGATAAAAAATCTAGAGAGATTTTTTTCATTCATCATTTTTGTGATTACCTTGTAGAGGGCTTGTCATAGTGGGAAAAAGTAATGACCCTGTTAGAATGACCCAAGTGAGTACAGGATAATGCAAAGAAACTTTGACCTACTCTAATTTTTTTTTCTTCCTTTAGATCAAAGTCTCAGAAGATGGATGGAATTTGAGCTTATACTCGGCTCTCATCCAACACAATGTAGGGCCTCTGGGTCTCCATCACATTATCATGAATGCTTGTGCTATGGTGTTTTATAGGGTTAGAAACCTCAATCACACTTGTGCGTACACAGAGGATACATTCAAACAAAGATCCTTACTAAACACCATTAGAGTAGTAGCTAAAAACCTACTAATTATTGATGCAAACATTGTGAGATGTGCATTCCTAAGAAACCTCTCAAGTACCCCTTATTTTGAGATAGTAAATTTATCAGGATCCTCAAATCTTGATAAATTTGAAGGTTGGTAGGCTTGAGAAGTGTGTGTTGTGGAGGGGAGCCAGTGTTTCCAAGCTTCTATCTATCTGAAATAAATGGGTATTCTATTGTAAGAGGATTCAAAAAAGTATTTTCTCTGACTACCTCCTTGGTGTAGAGATTTCTTGTTGTTCTTTTTATCTTATTTTCACAATGTGTCTGATGTGCATGAAAAATTGAACAACAAAACAAAAAAATCAAAAACTCCACAATCAGGAGGTGAAAGTCTAGATTGTCGTATGACCCAATATAATGACTCGTATGATTTGGGGTCATTTTTCTAGTTTCTCTTATAATTAGATGAGAATTTTTATATTTTCCTTTGAGAGTGATCGTATGAGACTAAACACTCTCCTATCTAATCATTGACTATCATATGCACTTTTGTACAAGAAACCCAGTTTCTCGTATTGCCTTTGGTGCATACTCATACCAGACTATTGTTACTCGTACTGTATTTTAAAAAAGTTAACCAAATTATCTATTTGACTCAATTATTTCTACATTCTTGATCTCTGATGAGATATTGTACTGTCTACTCCTATTCTGATGCAAAATCATGAGCTTGTCCTAGTTTGTCCTGGACTGCATTTCATTGTTAGTCTGACTATTGTTATTACAAATGCAAAATTTGATGTGCTAGTCCACTGATCAATCCATCATTACCAACATGATCATCTTTTGTCTTCCCTTTCCTTAACTGAAGTTGTGAGTGCAGGTTTATTAACCTTGGATCAAGATCGAAGTCTTTGCTTCTCCTTCTCAGTCAGACATTACCCTTTTGTCTTTATCATTGGTCTTGGACATGGTTAGCACATTGGTATTATTTCATTACTAGTTAGGAAAATTGATCGATTCATGCATGTGCAGACTAGAAGTTTTCATGGTAATTTCCACAAAAAAGAAAGACAGTATACATCGTTTGAGGAAAACCCTATTTTCGAGGAAGAACTAAGAACCAAATAAAAGTTAGTATCTGCCTGTGACATATCACTAGACCCAAATATGTTGGGATAAATATGAGGGAGAGATTGGTCTAGTCATATTAACCATGAAGGTAGTGCTTGAAGCACTAATAGTCAAGACTCTTAGAGTGATTATGAAGCAGATGAAGCTGAGGTTAAGAGATGTCTACAAGACACAGAATTCCTCAAGGTAATGAGGACTATCATGAATCAAGACAAAGAAAAATATTTTATCAAATTGTCTCAACAAGGATCCCAACTTACCCCTTACTATAAGGCTAAAGATGGCATCACCAGGGATGAAGAGACTCCTATGGAAATCGTGACCAAACAATTGTAAGCCTTCCAAACTGAGATGCAAGCAATAAAAAGGGAAAAAGAGAAATCAACCTGTAAATAAACTTTGGACACCATTTGTCCATTTCCTTTTGATATGGATTTGTATCTACCTTCATTCGCCTGAGGAGTGTAAATCCCTATGTTTGGAAAGTATGGTAGTCAATCTGATCCTTACAATAGCATCCAGAAATTTTGTGCTCTTTTGATAGAATTTATTCATGAACAAACATATCTCATGCATCTCTTTGTAAATATTTTAGGTGGCCAAGGCATGGGGTGGTTCTCATGTTTTCCAACTGCAATCAAAATTTTTGATGAGTTGATAAACCTTTTACTACAATAGTACTCATATAATATACAAAATATTGTATCAATGATTGAGCTGTGAAACACTCAGCAAAAAATAGGAGAAACTTTCTTGATGTTTCTTCAGTGATGGAGAAGTGTCTTTTCTAGAAACCCATGACTCATACTTGAGTCTGAGAAAATGGATATTTTTACCAATACATTACCATCAAAGTAAAACAATTAGATCCAGATGTAGGATCTGTCCACTTTTGATCAGCTTGTAAAGAGTACAATGAAGATAGAGATTATGGTTGTAAAGAAGGGTGAGATTACCCTTTCCAAAGAAACCAAGTATATATCTAGATCAAGGGAGAAAAACAAGTACTAGAACTAGAACAAGCATGTGGTGAATAATGGAGTAGTCAAACATTGTCCCTCAAACCAAACTTGGAGTCTTCAATCAGATAAGTGACACAAAGGCCCTTAAAGCTGCTGAAAATACCTCAATAGCTCCTTCCAAGGGATTCAGTAACCTCATGAAAGGAAAACCTTGGGATAAACATAAACAAACCTTTTCTCCTTTGGGAGAAACCTATGAATTAGGAATTAAGACTCTGCTTGGTAAAAAATTAATCATCACACTGCCAAATAATTCCAAACCATCAGAACCAGTGATTAAACCAAAGTGGTAGAGAGAAAATGATTACTGTGAGTTCAAAAATAACAAGAGACACACCACTAAAAACAACATGAGACTCAAAAATGAGATCATATATCTCCTCGATAATGAGACAATTGTTGTTGGTGATCATGCCACGAATTCTTACCACAAGGCATTCAAGGATCCCTTACGTAGGTACAAGAAGGAAGAAAGATCTAAGAAAGGTGCTTCTATCAATCATACCTACAACAACAATGATAAAATTGTCATTCACATGGTTGATCATGTCTCTTCCACATACTACATCATTATCATTATAAATAAAAGTGAGAAAGAGTCTCAATTGGCCAACGCTATGACTCGCGTGCAAGTAAAAGTCACCCAGAGATGAGCTAGATATTCTAAGATATCCACATCTTCCAAGCAACCAACAAAATCTAAACCTTTGGTGGAAACTAGAAAATAACAATCTGTGAGTAACTCTAAGGTATTATAATCCTAACAAATGACTCTATCCCATGCTACTAACTACAATATTATCAAGAAACTCAAAAGAATGACCACTCAGATTTCTATATTTGAGTTGCTCAAGATCTCTCCATCTCATGGAGAGGTCTTGGAAAAATTCCTATCCACTACAAATGTCCCTAAGGACTTGGATCTGGATCAATTTGAAACTATGGTGGGTCATTTGACGTCACCTCATTACCTGTCATTTTTAGAAAAGATGACAATTCTTTGAGCCACCCGCACAATCTCCCCCTGCACGTCGAAGTCATGATCTATAAACACAATGTCAAACATGTATTTATAGATGGAGGCGTAGGGTTGAATATATATACATACAAACTAATTGAAGATCTAGGATTCTTAGAAAATGTCATTGATCCTAGAGAGAAGATCACAATCAAGGAACATGAAGAAAAGGAGAGATCTTTTAAAGGTCCCATGACTCTGTCAATCAAAGTGGAAATTTTTGAAAGAGATGTCAAATTTTAGGTTCTAGATCTCTCATTGGCTTACAATATCTTATTGGGGAGACCCTGGATCAATGAGATGCAATTTGTTCCATCGACTTACCATCAGTGCATAATGTTTCCCTTCAATGGCATTGAAGTCACTATTACTTTAGACACTAGTTATGCCTGCAATGAAATGAGATAGTCAGAAGACACCCTTATACCACACAACTGAGAAGCTTCAACTTCATAGTCAACCAATGAGCTGATGAAAGAGATGGATAAGAAACTAAAAATCAAAGACACTAGCATGAGTGGGTACACCCTAAAACCCGTTCTATTAGTGATATCTCTTCCTACACCACCAAGGTCTAATGGAATACCATAAGAAGAGATAGGACCCTAGGAAACTCCACCAAAGGTCATCTTTGATGGTGATTTCTTCTAGGAAATTGAATTAGTAGAGGATGGGAAAGAGGAAGAAGCTATCTTAGGTTAACTGTATAGAGAGTCTAAAGACAATGATGTGATGCATTGTGAGATATCCCAAGAAAAGTATGACATCATGTATAAATTGGTCGAGAGAATGGGTTATCAAAGGTAAGGACCTATTGGATGTAACCAAAATGGACTCCTAGAGCCCATTTCTCTCTCACACAAAAGTTATAGGGGTACCATTGGCCTGAGCTTCTTATCAATCAAGGAAAAATAAAATAGAGACACGTCCACCTACAACTGGGATGACTCTAATGAGGAATATGAGTTTTCTTATCCTTTTCCTTCATGTTTTTTTTTTAATTTCTTCTTGATATGGAAGGAGAAAAAAACCCTCGTGCCAGTGCTACTTAAGAGAAGACCTTAGAGGAAAGGCTAGTAGTTCCTAATCAATCAAAAGAATAAATAACATCAAAATCACAACCAAGTCTTGATGTAGAAAATGAGGACATGACTATAGAAGAGTTCTTGGGAATAAATGATCCTAACTAGGGGAAAATATTGGACTTTACTCGCATCCCAGACATGGTAGACAATGTTGAAATAGACTCTCATGAATATGAGTTTGATTATCTCTCTCAAGCAACCCTGGATAAAGAGGCTGATATGGTCCAATAGTATGTGACTGAACTTGAGGTAGGTGAAGGCTTAGGGCCTAGGCCCAAGGAGTTATATTTGCAATTCCTTGAAATGGGCTTCGATGATGCCATTAGGGATCTTACCTATTTGAATTCATCTATAAAGGGTACTGATCTAGGTTTTTACTTAATAGTCTAGTTTTATGAAGTATATACCTTGAATACCATCAAACCCATCAAACCTTTTCCACTCATGCATCCCAAACTCATTGACTAGAGTTTACAAGGCCAATCCATGGATATATCCACTTTACCTAATGAGTATGAATTATGTTGTTACCTCAATATTGTTGAATCAGTAACATATTCACTAGTGAACCTAGCTTTAACATGACTAAAATGAATATGGAGTACCTTAGTCATAAAATTAAAATGAAAAAGAATAAACATTCTGAAGGAAAAAATTACATTGTGGTGATTTAAGAAAAAAAATAAGTAAAAAGAAAAGATGCAATCAATGGTGAAAACCACTTCAAGGAACCAAAGGATGGGGTACTTCATATCCTACCTAGTCACTTTCAGGAGCAGTTGTTAGTGTTAATTAAGCCAATGCTACTAGTGAACATTGGCAAGGAGAATCATCCACACATAATCCACTTTGCAAAATCCTTGTCGATAGAGGAACTAAAATAATTTATTGAATTCTTTAAAGAGAATAAAATCAATATTGCATGGAGTTACTTGGATATGTTGGGTTTGGATCCAGATCTGATAATGCATCATCTTTCTATTGCACTTGGAGTCAAACTAGTAAAGAAGAAACTCTGAAAGATGTATCGTCACATTTCTTTGTTAATAAATAAAGGAAGAACTAGAAAAGTTTCTCAAGGATGGGTTCATCAGAGCCATTACTATGCAGAGTGGATTTCAAACATTGTGCCTATATCTAAAGAAGAAAAATCCATCTGGGTGTGTGTTGACTTCAAGGATGTCAACAAAGCTTGTACAAAGGATGGATTTTCCCTCCCCAAAGATTGACATAATAGTGGATATAACTATTGGGTATGAGATGTACTCCCTTATGGATGGCTTCACAGGCTATAACTAATTCAAAATTGCTCCTAAGAATCAGGAAAAGACAACATTCACATTTGCCTAGGGTAATTTCTCTTGGAATGTCATGACCTTTGGATTGAAAAATGTAGGGGCAACCTATCAATGAGCTAGAATGACAATATTACATGATATGATGCATAAATCCATGTAATATTATGTGTATGACACTCTCATCAAGACTATGACATGTACAAACACTTGCGAGATCTGGGAAACATTCTTGACATGATGGAACAATTCAGGCTCTTACTGAACCTAATAAATGTACATTTGGCATAACATCTCACAAGTTGTTGGGATACATTTTCTCACTAAAAGACATCAAGGTGGACCTATAAAAGGTATGGGAAGAATAGAGTCCATTAGGAGATTCATCTCACAACTAGCTAATAAGGCACAACCATTCACCAAGACTCTTTAGAAAGGAGTGACATATCAGTGGGACAAGGTATGTAACAAAAAAATTGATCATATTAAAAATTATTTGGCAAATCTGCCAGTACTAATGCCTCCTACACAAGGAAACCCATTGATATTGTACATCTTAGCCACCACAACCTCACTAGGGGCACTATTGGCACAAGAAGATGATAAAAAAAAAAAGAACATGTCATTTACTACATCAGTAGAACCTTGGTCTCCTATGAAATGAACTATTTGGTGATCAAGAAATCTTATTTGGTAGTAGTGTTTGCATCACAAAATTTGAGACACTATATGTTGCCACTCTCTATATGACTTGTTGCAAAGATTGACCTATTAAAGTATCGCTTGAGAAAATCCAAATTAACAAGAAGGTTAGCTAAATAGGTCATGCTATTCTGTGAGTTTGACATTGAATATGTTGAATGAGAAACCATCAATGGGTAGGCTATGGTAAATCAATTAGCTGACACTCCATTATAGGATAATCAACCCATCAATGTTGAGTTTCTGGATGGATCTATTTTACATATTACCCAAGATCATGGAAATTTTCTTTGATGGATATTTCACACAACATGGCTTTGGTTCTTTGTATGATTTAATTTGCAAGAAGGATTGAATGATGGTTTATGTTTGTTAGATTTCATTTCCATAAAATTGCTTACAATTTTTGTTACCCTAAATATTTTGATCTTTTAAAATTTTTTAAGATAGGAAGTCATTTTATTTTTTGAATTAAATTCGCATCATTAGTGCATTGCATACATTGGTAAATCAAGAAAACACAAAAGAGTAATAAAGTTTATTTTGAAGCCTGAAGTCTTCAAATGTACCAACAAAAGCCTCCTTGTGAACATTCACATTTATCTTCAACTGAATTTACCAAGCCATTGTACCACGACCACAAAGAACCTTGGGAATAACTTTGTTATTCTTTCAAGAGAGGAAATCAGATCTCAAATTCCTAGCAATTGCCTTGTGTAAAAACAATGCTCAACAACGCTTTTTAGGAATTAACCTTAAATTGAAATAAAAGAATGTAAAATAAAGGCAAATATAAATATTCAGCTTGCTTGTCAAATCTTAATCCATGGATCAAATCCACTACCCACAAAGATGCATGAATACTTGTATGTAGAATATAGGATGTTGTATGTCTTCATGAATGCAATAGATGTATAAGTTCCAAATCATAGTTCATGCGTAAAAGTACTCTTGAATGGTCGAATGCTTGTGAAATGTTGATGTGTGTAGATCTCATCCCTTGATGGCTGACTTCCCTATCTTTTACGAAGAAAGAAGCTTTATATATCAAAGGAAATACATTTTTGGTTGGATGGAATGAATGCCTTCAATGAATCCTTTCTTTTCTTGAACTCCTTGAATTCACCTTGAACTTGATAATTTACAATTGACGGCTTGAGAATGCATGTAATGGATCTTTCTTGTAAAAATTATTAGATTATTGAATTTGTAGATGGGAAAATGAAGTGATTAGGTCTCCTTTTATACTAATTTTGGGTGTCAAACAAAAGGTTTGACTTCAGTGTGTGGGAAAATATGAAAAATCCTGAAATGGGCTTGAGTTCTGATGAAACCAATGCCTCGGGTATAGGTAGACCTCAACTTGTATCCCAGGTATAGGTTGACCTTGACCTCTACCCCGAGAAAAAGTCAACCTTGACCTATACCCCAGGTACAGGTCAAACTCATCCTATACCCCAGGTACAGGTCAACTTTGACCTGTACTCTAGGAGGAAAATCAAGCATAATTCCATCCATGTTCTACGATATCACTAAAATGGGGCCTAAAAGGGTCTTTGAGATTCCAAATTAATGGGTGTTAACTTTTAAGATGGTACATTTAGCCCCCACTTTAGCACGAGTATGAGCCAGACTCAAGCTCACATTAAAGTAGATCAAATACATGATATCATCTCATCAAAGATAAGGAGACAAGGAAACGTCAATCCCCCAAGTGACTTGAGTACTTATCAAATCAAAAACTAATAAAAGAGATACATTTCTAAATAAAGGAAAAATGGGTGTGTGATCGCCTTGGCCATGTAAGAATGTTTTCCTTACTGTGAATCACACAAAAAAGGCATGCTGAAAAAGATAGCATTGATAGTCTAGTGGGTTTGTGTGCCATGCTAGTCAAACCATCAAGGAATCACCCTTAGGATATATGTATCCAAAAGGGGAATCTGAAAAAAGATAATTTAGGCATAAGGATTTGTGTGTCCTTAGGGGATTGAAAGATGCAAATTTGGGGATCAGACATAATGGATTTGTGTTTCTATAAGGGATACAAATGTATAAAATCATGAAACATAGTGCATGTGGGTGGTCCCACAATAGTGTGTCCCCCTTTTTTGAACATCCTGATTCTTGCTGAAATTACACATTTTAAAGAAAATATGTTGATTTAAGCCTTGAGAACTCCCATTTGAAGGAGTAAATTTAAAATGGTTAGATAAAATCCTCTTGGATGAAAATCCCATTGGAATAATCTCTCTACTCCTCACTCACACCTATAATCGAGTCTCATTTGCACCCATCAAAATGATAACAAAAAAACACTTTTACATTAACTTCTTGTCTGATCAAATAAATTCTTTTAACAAACCCAAATACATGATGATAGTACTCAGAGAAATTTTTCCAATGATTATGATTTTTATATATATATTGAGTTTATTAAGACTTTTCTTTTTAATTTTTACTAAACATAGGTTGTCTGACCATTTAGCGACTTTTCAGTTAGACGCTTTTGGAAAAATAGAAAATTAGGGAAAATTTCTAGGAAATAGGTATTTATGTTACCTTTCTATCAAAATAATAATAAATTAATTTTGATAGATAGAGATAGAGTTAGAGTGATCCAAGTGAACCTATGTCCAAATTATAGTTAATGTCACTTCATAACTCAATATAACTATTAAATATTCAACCAAATTGAATGAAACCAAATGGATTCTCTAGATATTTGTTCTAAAAACCTAAATTCAAACTAAGTACATTCTTATCATTTTTATAAAAAAAAGTTATGTTGATCAAAGTGAGTGTCACTCCTGAAAAATGTTGATTTTCCACACAAATAATTTTTGAAGGAGAAGGAAAATGAATACAAATAAATTAAAAATATTTTTATAAAAATATATTTATAAAATAGAAAGAAAATGCTAAAATTTTCTAGTTTACATCATCTTCAAATTATTAATGGTTTTACGACAATATGTGTCCGAAAGTGAAGTTTTTTTTTGAATGTTCATTTCAGTGTCAAAGTTGGCCAAAAAGTGGGACATAGTTTTGTGGGATTACCCATGTGTACAAAATGTGAGCAGAGTGTATTAGGTCCACCAAAATGTAACATAAAAAAAAGGGAGGAGAGGAGATGGTGAAAGTATACGTATTAATGTTAAACCACCTAGTCTCTTTTTTTATGCACATTAGGGAAAGAGAATGCGGGATCCCCAAATACAACCTTCAAGAGAACCCAAATGGATATAAGGGGTACTAATGCAAAATTAAAGTCCTTTCAAGGTAAAGATCCCTAAATATCCCCTTTTCTTATGTTTGTTTATAATTTAACTTTATTTATTATTAATTTATATTGATTAATGTCAATTGTAATTGTGTGTATTTGATTAAATAACCTAAGGCTATTTGATTGATTAAATGCAATGCAATTAAAGTAGAAGCACATGTAACAATCAAGCACATAAAGAGAATTAATATAAAACCTCAAAGTAAATGTTCTGAAATAAAAAAGAGAAAATTGGACACAGCTTGAGGGCTAATAGAGGTCACAAGATTAGATCTGAAAACATAGTAGTAGACTGCAACAAAAATTGAAACCGCACTAAATCCAGAACCTGCAAGTTAAAATCTGTTGACTGTGAAAATATGAATGTTTGAGGAACAAGTCAACTTAGAGGGTACAAATTGTACTTGGGTATAGGTAAAGGTTGAATTATACTTGTACTATAAAAAAATATGAGATCCGAATGTTTGACAAAAATTGTAACCCTAAATCAGTCAAATCTGATCCTGAAAACTTGCACATCTGCTCCTACACACTGGAAAAATAGAATTTGTTTGGGGGGGAGGGGCTTGCCTTGGTCACTCCCCCATTTAGTAATTAACCTTAAATTTTAATAAAAGCATGTAAAAGAAAGAGAAATGTAAATATTCACCTCTCTTTTCAAATCTTTATGGATGGATTCAAATTTTCTACCCAAAAAGATGCATAAATGTTTGTATCTAGAATATAGGATGTTGGATGTCTTCACAAACACAATAGATCTATAAGTGCTAAATCATAGATCATGGATGTAAGTATGCATGAATGCTTGAATGGTTTAATGCTTGTGCAATTTTTATGAGTGTAGATCTCCTCCCTTGATGGCCAACTCCACTATCTTCGATGAAGAAAGTGTTAGGAATAATAGTCCACAAGACAACTGAGAGGGGGGGTGTATCAATTGTTGTATAGATTATTAAACTTGAAACTTTATAAACCAAATATGCAAATGTAAAAGATAACATAGTAAATTCCAACACCATAGCACAATATTTGTTGTCGAGGAAACCTTGTTAAAGGTAAAACCCCAGTGGGAATTAACACCCACAAATAATGTACTGAGAGTATAGTATCCCTATTAAAAGATATTAGCCCTATCAGGATCTTGTTAAAAAATTATAGTACACACTCCCTATTAGGAGACATACCCTATTAGGAGTTAAAGACAATAGAAGGCTCACTGCCAAGGTACACTACCCAAAGAAGGTTAAAGCCACCCTCAAGAATTTACAATCTAAATCAAGTAAGAAAATACACATTCCAATGAACTGTCTGATAGAAACTATCTTTGCTTGGTCAGTTCCAATGAAGTATCAACTCTACTCTATATCCAATAGTCAACAACCTTCACAACTTCCACACATCTCTTGTTGGAGATTTGATTCTGAGCAGTTGATTGATTGTATGTTTGTCATTGATGACAACATATAATACACAATAGTAATTCTACATATAGTTATCAAAATGATGATATGAAGACATGCGTTGATAGATACATGTTTTTGACATGTTTATTATGTTATGGTCATACATATAGATCTAGATATGATGTTTCTGTAAAGTTATGTAATTGTGTTATTGGCAGTTACAATTCTGGAAGTGTAACTGTTTAGGGTCGACGTATATCATGTATTTCTTGAGTTGCACCTATCTTATATATATGCATTTGTATATTCATGTTTAGTTATGAGTTTATGATATTCATCTCAAGGTGCCAAACATGTTTCAAGAATATTGTAAAGTTAGAGTTAAATTGGTGAGGTCGACTTAGTGAAGCGTCGCATCTATTCAGTTTATACTTGCACGGTTGTAATAATGCTTGTGTGCTTAGTAGAGCTGACAAGGATGTTATGAAGACTTTTCTTACAGGTCCCATGATCTCATACTTTGAGGAAGATACTTATAGAAAGTCAAAGGTGACACACTAAGTGTGAATGATACAAAAAGAGAAGAAATATGTATAGAGAAGATTATCAGAGTTGGTTCATTCATCAAGAGTCTATGTGAAGAAGAAGTGAAAGATTGCAATACATAGGAACTGATCAAGATAGTAGGTCTACTCTATAGTTCATCATCATTTATAGTGCATATCTGATATACAGAAGGTTGTATGCTTCACCATCAAGCAGTGAGCTTTTGGACAGTGAGTCCACCAGCCCTAATAGGGTTATTTGTAAAAGACTCCTAACAGGTTCTGACCCTTAACTAGGTCACTATACTTATTGCATTGTAAAGTACAACTACTAACATGGTTGAGATATCTTCTAACAGGGATTACTATAAACAAGTATAGTTCATCGTGGGTGCTAATTCCCACTGGGGTTTTTACCATTTGGTTTCCCTATAATCAAATTGTGTGTTGTGTACTGTGTTATCTGATTAAGATTTTACTTTGTTGTATTCTGAAGTTAAAGAAGAAAAATAATTAAAGTTATTGATAAATGATTCACCCCCCCCTCTCAGTTATCCTTTGAGACTATTCTAACAATTGGTATCAAAGCCAAGTTCCTTGGAGAAGAAGCCTAACAACTTAAGGTAGATCAGATGTCTTACTTCAGAAAAGAAAGCCCTAAGTTTGATGGAGAAAATTATCTGTATTGGAAAAACAAAATGATAACACATCTCCAATGTGTTGGCTTTGAGATCTTTGAAATTTCTACACAAGAGATTGTAATTCCATCTCTAAAAGACCTTGCAAAGGATGATGCTACTAACAGATAAAAGGATATATTTACCAATAATGCAATTGCTAAAGAAGCCCTAATCAATGCCCTATCTGACAGTGAATTTTTTGAGATCAAGAAAATTGACAGAGCATATACCACATGGAAGTATTTAGACGATATGTTTGAAGGAGATATTCAAGAAAAGAATGCATGTAGGAAGACATGGAAAAATAAATACAATATTCTTGAGATGTTACCTGAAGAGAACATTAGAGCTTACAATCAAAGGATAAATGAAGCAGTCTCTGGAATAAAAAACAATGGTGGAGAAATATTAGAAGAAGATATAATGGACAAGTTGCTAACTACTTTAACATCAGACTATGAAAAAAATATAAGTATTCTAGAGGAAACCATGCAATTCTCACAATACTTCAAGAGAGAGACCTTGATCAGCAAAATCTCTGCATTTGAGATATCAAGATTGAAGACTAAACCTAAAAGTGAAACATCTTTCAAAGCCTCAGTCCATGGTAAGAAATCCTTACACATCTCCAGTCATAATGAGAAAGAAGAAGTTGATGAAGAACTAGAAGAAATAATTTCTATTATTTCTAGAAGAGAAAAGAAAGGTAAATGAAAATATGAAGGACAACTTCCATTCAAATATTTTTCATGTAACAAGATTGGTCACTTTGCATCTAAGTGTCCCACAAGAGTCAAGAAGTTCAGATCTGATTACAAACCCAAATATAAGAAGGAATATTATCATGGTGAAGAAGATGTAACTGATGAAGATTCAGGAGAAGATGAAATTGGATTCATTGCCCTTAGAGACATGGAAAATTTACTTGAGGAAATGGACATTGAAGATAAAAAGGAAGAACAAGAGCTAGCCCTAATTTCCAAAGCAGACATCAGAACTGATTGGATCATTAATAGTGGATGCTCCCATCATATGATAGGTGACAAAGATAGATTTGTTTAGTTAGACAAATACAAAGGTGGTATGGTTATATTTGGAGACAACACTCCTAAACCTATCATAGGCAGAGGTTCTATCACTTTGGATGGAAAGAACAAGACAGATGATGTTCTATATGTTGATGGATTACATCATAACTTGCTGAGTGTTGGATAGCTACTTGACAAGGGTTATCATTTGGAGTTCAAAGAAAATAAGTGCATCATTAACAACAAGGATTGAGACATGACTTCATTAGGCTCTAAAACTAAAGGTAATATTTTTCAGCTCAATTCTGATGTAAGTTGTTTTGGTGCAAAGGTGGATGATAGTTGGCTATGGCACAAGAGACTATGTCATATCAATTTTTATAACATAGTAAAGATCAGTAATGTCAAGGAAGTTAGAGACCTACCATGTATTGCAAGACCAATTGACACAGTATGCAGAGAATGTGTTATGGGTAAGCATGTAAGGAGTTCTTTCAGAAGAAAGCAAAACTCAGCTGAAAACAAATTGGAATTGGTACACACAGACTTATGTGGTCCTACTCAAACAAGATCATATTACAGAGAAAGGTATTTCATTTTGTTTGTTGATGATTTTTCTAGGATGATGTGTGTTGCATTCTTAAAGGAGAAATCTAAAGCCATTGAGAAGTTTAAAATATTCAAAGCTAAAGTTGAGAATGAATCTGGATTAAAACTAAAATGTCTAAGATCTGATAGAGGAGGAGAGTTCACCTCTTATCAGTTTTATGATTATTTTGAAGAACATGGTATTAAAAGACAATTGAGTGCACCTAGAAACCCTCAGTAGAATGGGATTGAAAAAATGAGGAACAAGATCATACTTGATACAGCACACACTATGATGATTGAAGGAAAAGTTAAACACACCTATTGGAGAGATGCAGTGAACACAACAGTATATACTATCAATAGAACTCAATTGAGGCTAGGCATAGATAAGACACCCTATGAACTTTGGTTTGGAAATGTCCCTACAATAAAGTATTTCAGAATCTTTGGCAGCAACTGCTACATCAAGAGAGATGATGGTGTTGGTAAGTTTGATGCCAGAAGTGATGAAGCTATTTTCCTTTCTTATTATACTAAAAGCAAAGCATATAGATGTTTCAATTTGAGATTAAAGAAGATAATTGAATGCACACATGTTAAGATTGATGAAAAGTTTATGGTTCAAGAGAGGTACTATGAATATGCACCTATGATTGAAGATGAACCCAGACCTAGTAGCAAAGATACTATTATTGAATAAATGTTTGATTGCATTGATGTCTCATGCAATGACCCTGAATCAAGCAGAGAAGAATCATAGGTTACAGAAGAAGAAGACACACCTAAGGTTCCAAAATTCACATCCAGATACCACTCTAAAGATGACATCATTGGAGATCAGAGCAGTAGTGTTTTGACTAGATCTAAAGAAAAAAGGTCTAGCAATGGATGAAGAGGTATGTTTACTTTCACAGATTGAACCTTTTAGTGTTGAAGATGCTTGTAATGATTCTGATTAGAAGAATGCAATGAAAGAAGAATTAGATCAGATAATTAAAAATGATACATGGTAATTGGTCCCTAGACCTAGTGACAAAAATGGGATTGAAACAAAGTGGGTATTCAAAAACAAGATGAATGAAGATGGTACAGTAGTAAGAAACAAAGAAAGATTGGTATGCAAAGGATATGCACAGAGAGAAGGAATAGACTACACTGATACATTTTCCCCTATGAGCAGACTAGAAGCCATTAAATTGTTTTTGGCATATGCAACATTCAAAGACTTTAAAGTTTATCAAATGGATGTAAAATCAGCTTTTCTGAATGGTGATTTGAATGAAGAAGTCTACATTGAACA
>MU225453.1:899745-973092 GCA_018584345.1 Thuja plicata | reverse complement strand
CAGACATGGTATGCAAATTGAAGAAAGCACTCTATGGTCTTAAACAGGCCCCAAGAGCTTGGTATGAGAGACTTGATGGTTATCTTACCAAGATTGGATTCAAGAAAGGAGCAGCAAATTATAACCTGTTCACAAGGGAGACACCTGATGGATTACGGTTAGTTGCCATATTTTTTGATGACATTATCTTTGGAGGTAATGAAAATCTCAATACAACATTTGCAAAAGAAATGCAGAATGAATTCGAAATGAGTATGATTGGTCCTATAAAATACTTTTTCAGACTGAATGTAAAACAAACAGATAAAGGTATATTCATTAATCAGTCAAGAAATGTGAAGTAAATATTGAAGACCTTCCAGATGGAAGACTATAAGCTAGTATGCCCTCCCATGATAACAAGAAGCAAGCTTTCAAAGGATGATGATTCCACAACAATTGATAAAACATTGTACAAATCTATGATTGGTAAACTCATTTATCTAACTCAATCTAGAACTGAGATATCTAATGCAGTTGGCATTGTTGGAAGATTTGCAGCTAAACCCAAGCAAAGTCACCTAATGACAATCAAGAGGATATTTAGATATCTAAAGGGAACTATAGACTATGGTTTATGGTATCCTAAATCAAAGAATGTAAAGCTTCATGTGTATACATATGCAGATTGGGTAGGTTGTATTAATGATAGGAAGAGAACTTCAGGAGGATCAGTATTCCTTGGAGATAGGTTGGTTTCTTGGATAAGCAAGAAGCAGAACTATATTTCTCAGTCAATAGTAGAAGCTGAATATGTTGCAGCAACACTAAATTGTTCAACCATGGTTTGGATCAAGCAGATGGTTAAATACTTTTCCATTCAGGTTGATTATCCTATTATTATTCATTGTGATGATACTAGCACTATCAACATGTCTAAGAACCCTGTGATGCACACAAAGACAAAACACATAGAGATCAAGTACCATTTCTTAAGAGAAAAGGTTGCAGACAAAGAAGTTAAATTGGACTATGTGAACACCAAAGAACAGTTGGAAGATATTTTCACAAAGCCTTTATCAAAGGATACTTTTGAGTATCTCAGGGAGAAGTTGGGATTAATTCCCTCTCCTAAGTCTATTTAGAAGAAGCAGCAAAGACATCAGTCATTAAGTGACTGATGAATGGTTGACTACTCTACTTCTGGAGTAGTACCTATACCTTAAGATCTATGGCACCCTTTTCCATTGATGTCAAAGGGGGAGTATATAGTAAGGGGGAGTATGTACTAAGGGTGAGCATATACTCTGGGGGAGTATATACATGGAACAAAAACAAAGACAGAGGAACTACAGTAGTTTAGAGAAATCTTTAATGAGGATATTAAGAAGATTGTAAAAGAAAGAGGACATAGTGAACAGAGGATGTTTTTGATATCATATGTTGCCATCAATGTCAAAGGGGGAGATTTTTGGAGATTTGATTCTGATCAGTTGATTGATTGTATGTTTGTCATTGATGACAACATATAATACATAGTATTAATTTTGTATGTACTTATCAGAATGATGATATGAAGACTTGCGTGGATAGATACATGTTTTTGACATGTTTATTATGTTATATTCATACATGTAGATCTAGATATGATGTTTTAGTAAAGTTATGTAATTCTATTATTGGCAGTTACAGTTCTAGAAGTGTAACTGTTTAGGGCTGACATATATCACGTGTTTCTTGAGTTGCACCTATCTTTTGTATATGTGTGTGTATATTCATTTTTAGTTATGAGTTGATGATATTCATCTAAATGTGCCAAACGTGTTTCAAGAAGATTGCAAAGTTAGAGTTAAATTGGTGAGGCCGACTTAGTGAAGCGTCGCATCTCTTCAGTTTATACTTGCGTGGTTGTAATAATGCTTGCATGCTTAGTAGAGCTGAAAAGGATGTTATGAAGAGTTTTCTTACAGGTCCCATGATTTCATACTTTGAGGAAGATACTTATAGCAAGTCAAAGGTGACACGCTAAGTGTGAATGATACCAAAAGAGAAGAAAGATGTACATAGAAGATTATCAGAGTTGGTTCATTCATCAAGAGTCTATGTGAAGAAGAAGTGAAAGATTATGATACACTGGAACTGATCAAGACAATAGGTCTACTCTATAGTTCATCATCAGATATAGTGCATATCTATTATATAGAAGGTTGTAGCCTTCACCATCAAGCAGTGAGCTTTTGGACAGTGATTCCACCACCCCTAACAGGGTTATTTGTAAAAGACTCCTAACAGGCTCTGACCCTTAACTAGGTCACTATACTTATTGCATTGTAAAGTACAACTCCTAACAGGGTTGAGATATCTTCTAACAGGGATTACTATAAACAAGTATAGTTCATTGTGGGTGCTAATTCCCACTGGGTTTTTACCATTTGGTTTCCCCATAACCAAATTGTGTGTTGTGTATTGTGTTATCTGATTAAGCATTTACTTTGTTGTATTCTAAAGTTAAAGAAGAAAAAGAATTAAAGTTATTGATAATTGATTCACTCCCCCTCACCCCTCTCAGTTATCCTTTGGGACTATTCTAACATCTCTATCTTTTTTTCTCTATCACATCTTTTCCACAATAAAATATGATTCATATATACCCTCTTACAATAATTCATTAGGTTAGCCAGTTAAGCTTTCCTAATACATAATTAACTAAGTCGGCCAGTTAAGGCTTTCCATCATACAAATAATTACATAACCCCATACTAAGATATACATGATATATATGAAAATTATACATCATTTACAACCCATCACATATACTTCTAGATCTGTAATTCATGCTCATAAATAATTTCACATGCTACATGTCTGAAGTCATCCAGGAAATAGGTGTTCTCCAGAATACACACCACAACTGACATCACCATTATCCAAACAACAATAAAACTCAACCCATTACTCCAACATATGTCAGATTTCCACTAGTAAGCTCACATGTTCTGAAATATCTTTTCTAGAAAGATATACCCAAAACACAGAGACTTGCTTTGTCCAGAATCATAGTTACAGTCCAGAAAACTAGTCTTCACCAAATCAACTGTAACATCCACAATATGCAACATAAATCCAAGTGACCTTAGGATTAAGGTCAATACACATACATCTACATAAATCCAACTTTGATCATTCTAAAAAATCCTTACAATGTTCGTACACTCCTTTCAGTCAAGTAGCCAGTCTGTCTAGCTCACAGAAATATATGTTGACATCAGTGACAAAACATGTATATCAACAGCATGATCAGTAACCAAAAATGATATCATCCAAAAATCTGTCACTTTGGCATTGATGGAAACATATGGTAAAATACATATGAATCAACAAAAAATTACTTTCTCTCAATACAATCTTCTCAATATCCTCCACACAAATCTCCCCAAAACAGTAGGGATTTTCACATATATTCCTTCCCCCTTTGGTAGCAATGGAAAAGGGTGTTATAACTCATCTATAGTCTTCTATAAGGTGTATCTTTTTCAAATGTTCATTTCCAATCAGCTAGGTACAAGATCACCCAAATGTTCTCCATTGTATTCTCCTGCAATCAGTCCCCCTAAGGAGTAGATCCATACATCAAGTCATGATAGTGATATAGCTCTGAAAATCACTGGACTGATGCATATCTGTATCAATTAATTATCACTGGGAGGGGAAACCACCTAAAGCACACCTCTAAGATATTCAAAATCATATTTTGGCATAGGTTTAGTAAATATATCTTCCATCTATTCCTTTGTGCTAATATACTCTAGTTTAATCTCTTTATCTACTACCTTCTCCCTCAACAAATGATACTTAATATAAATATGTTTAGTCTTTGAATGAATCAAAGGATTATTTGACATATTTACTGTGCTGGTGTTATCACAATGGATAATCACTAGTTCTTTGAAAATTATTCCAATGTCCTTCAGCATTTGTTTCATCCAAATGACTTGTGTACAGTTTATTGCAGTAGCAACATACTCTGACTCAATAGTAGATTGATCAATACAGTTTTGCTTCTTGCTCAACCACAAAACCAACCTTTTCCCAAGGAAAAATGCACCACTACTTGTACTCTTCCTATCATCCACATTACCTACCCAATTAGCATCCATAAAAGCTTGCAATGTAAAATCATCAAATTTTTCATACCATAATCCATATTTTACTGTCCCTTTCAAATATCTAAAAATTCTTTTTACAATAGAAAAGTGTGACTCTTTAGGATTTGCCTGATATCTAGCCATAATTCCAACTGCATTGGTAATATCTAGTCTAGTGTGTGTTAGATATTGTAGGCCTCCAATCATTGATCTGTACTTAGTCTGAACAACACTTTGAGTCTCGTCGCTATTAGTTTGTTTGTTTCTTGTCACCATAGGTGTTCCAATAGGTTTACAATCTTCCATTCCAAATTTCTTCAACATTTCCTTAAGATACTTGGACTGAGATATAAAAATACCATTCTTACTTTGATTAATTTGCAAACCAAGAAAAAATGTCATCTCTCCATTTCTTTTGCAAACTTCTTACTCATTTTATCATTGCCTCCAAAAATGATATCATCAAAAAAAACTTCTATAATTAAGATTCCATCTTCATCAGTTCTCAAATACAAATTGTTGTCTGCATTACCTTTTTTGAAACCAAGACGAAGTAGATATTTGTCCAATCTTTCATACCATGTTTTTGTCGCTTATTTTTGTCCATACAAGGCCTTTTTCAATCTACAAACCATGTTTTCATCATCTGTCAATGGAAAACCATCAATTTTCTCAATGTACACTTCTTCTATATCACCATTTAGGAATGTTGACTTCATATCCATCTAATACACTTTAAAGTCTTTATGTGCAGCATAAGCAATGAATAGTCTCACAGCTTGCAATCTAGAAATAGGAGCAAATTTTTCTTCATATTCTATACCTTCTTGTTGTGAGTAGCCTTTACATACCATTCTAGCCTTTTTTCTTACCACTGTGCCTTCTTCATCCATCTTGTTTCTGAAAACCCATTTAGTGCCAATCACATTTTTGTTCTTAGGTCAAGGAACCAATTCCAAAGTATTGTTTTTCTTTATTTGTTCTAGTTCTTCTTCCATGGCTTTAGTCCAAGATCCATCTCTACATGTTTCATCAGTAGTCTTTGGCTCAACTTGAGAAATCAAACAAATTTTATCTCTAGCTTTGGATCTAGTCATCATCCCTCTGTTTGCATCACCAATAGTTTGATCTTCAGGATTATTCTTCTTGACATACCTTGGTTCTTTCAATATCTCAGTAGCTTTAGTCATTTCTTCTTCTTCAATCTCATTTTCGATCATCAAAGGTCCTTTAGGTTCAACAACAACCTCCTTTGTTTCTGTTATCTTACCACAATCATATATCCTTTCCTAAATTTGAAACTTTTCATCTATCCTCACATTGGCGCTATCAATCAATTTACTAAATCTCAGATTGAAACATTTATATGCTTTACTCTTAGTGGAATAAAGAAGAAATATTCCTTCATCACTTCTAGCATCAAACTTGCCTATCTCATCATCTCTCTTGATATAACATTTACTTCCAAATATTCTAAAATATTTTACAGTAGGTGTATGATCAAACCATAATTCATAAGGATTTTTACTTGTACCTTCTCTGATCTGAATTCTATTCAATGTGTACACAACAGTGCCAACTGCTTCACTCTAGTGAATATGTGACACATTTCCTTCCAGTAACATAGACCTTGCAGCATCTAATATGGTTTTTTTTCTTTGCTCTACTATCCCATTCTGTTGTGGAGTTCTAGGGGCTGAAGTCTATCTATGCATTCCATTTTCTTCACAGTGTGTATTAAATAGTTCTAATGTAAACTCTCATCCTCTATCTGATCTCAAACACTTCATGTTTAAACTAGATTCATTCTCAACTTTTGCCTTAAATAAATTGAACTTGTCAAATGTTTCATATTTCTCTCTCAAATATGTACCCCACATCATTGTTGCAAAGTCATCAACAAAAAGTATAAAATACCTTTCACCATAGTATGATCTTGTTCTTGTAGGACCACACAGATTTGTTCTTCTAGGTAGATCTCTTACTTCTTTTGTCATACTTTCCTTCACAATGTTATCAAAATTAACACGACAAAATCTTTTGTACCATAACCAACTGTCATCAACCTTCACAATAAAACAAGAAGCTCCAGATCTGTTCAATTCAAATACATTACCTCAAGATTTAATACAAGATGCTATCAAGTCTCTTGTTTTACTCTTGATAGAACATTTTCCATTAATGAAGTTCAGTTGATAACCCTTGTCCACTAGTTGTCCAACACACAACAAATTATGCTTAAGTCCATCAACAAGTAATACATTGTCAGTGTTAGTATTTATATCCAAAGAAATAGATCCAAATCCAATAATAAGTTTAGGAGTATTTTCACCAAATCTAAAAACACCACCATCATGTCTTTTCAAACTCACAAACTTGTTTTTATCTCTAGTCATATGATGTGAACAACCACTATCTATGACCCATTCAGACTTCTTTTCAACTCAAGATACTAAGGATTTTTCTTCATGCATAGGTTCATCATCCTTAATAGCAATAAATCCAATTTCATCATAGTCATCATCCTCATCATCAGATATACCCTCACTAGCATAATAACATTCCTTGTCCTTTGAGTACTTAGACTTGAAAAACTTAGGTTTGTGCTTTGGAATTCTTGTAGGACATCTAGATGCAAAATGACCAATCTTGTTACATGACAAACATTTCAAAGGTAATTTGCCTTCAAATTTACCATTACCTCTCTTTTCTCTTCTAGAAATCAGTGCCACCACTTCATCTAACTTCCTTTCTTATTCCTGTATTTGTTCCTATTCATCAGCATAGGCTACAAGTTCTTCTCTTAGATCACTACTGCTCATTCTTGAATTTCCAAGTAAGATCCTTTTGTTCTTGTGCATGGTTACCTTGAATGCTGACTCAAATTTAAGTAAAGTGTCTCCCAATTTTGTGGCCCCAAATTTAGTTATCTTTCCAATCAACATCTCTCTGGTGAAGTTCGGTGTCAAAGGTATGATCTCCTCTATCGCCCAAACTATAGTTGTGTATGCAGGTGTCAAAGATATGAGTATCTCTACAATCACTTCTTCCTCACTATAAGTTTCTCCAGATTTCCTAATACCAGTAACCACTTTAGTAATTCTTTGTGGATGTGCTCTAATGTTCTCATCTTCAGTGATTCCATTTTTTTCTTAGTTCTGTAACTTTGCTTTCCTTGTAAATTTGTCTCCAACATATAGTGCTTCTAGTCTTGTCCAAATTTCATGTGTAGATTCCAAGTCTTTTACCTTAGTAAATTCTCCTTTTGATAGTGCACTGATCAAAGATTCCCTTACAACCATATTACATGAAAATAGCTTCTTTTTTTAATCTTTAGTGGCTTTCTCTAATTCATCCTGAGTCGCTATCTTTTCTTTCTTCTTTGTTATCATCTAGTATTCAATTCTCGGACATAGAAAATGTGTTCTCATCTTGTTCTGCCAACTGTCAAATTTTCCAGGATCAAAATTTGGACTATCCTTCCTGTATTAAGTCATCTTTAAGATAGCCTCAAGTTGTTAATCTTTCTTTCTGAGGACCAATGGCTCTGATACCAATTGTTAGGAATAACAGTCCATAAGACAACTGAGAGGGGGGTGAATTAGTTGTTGTATATATTATTAAACTTTATAAACCAAATATGAAAATGTAAATGATAACACAGTAAATGCCAACACCATAAAAAAATATTTGTTGTTGAGGAAACCCTGTTAAAGGTAAAACCCCAGTGGGAATTAACACCCACAAATAATGTATTGAGAGTATAGTATCCATGTTAAAAGATATTAGCCTTGTTAGGAGTTTGTTACAACATTAAAGTACACAGTCCTTGTTAGGAGATAGACCCTGTTAGGAGTCAAAGAATATAGGAGGATCATTGACAAGGAACACTACCACAAGAAGGTTAAAGCCACCCTCAAGGATTTACAATCTAAATCAAATACACATTCCAGTGAACTATCTGATAGCAACTATCTTTACTTGGTCAGTTTAAATGAAGTATCAACTCTTCTCTGTATCCAACAGTCAACAAGCCTCGCAGCTTCCACACATCTCTATCTTTTTTTCTCTATCACATCTTCTCCCCAATAAAATATCACTCGTATATACCCTCTTACAATAATTCATTAGGTCAGCCAGTTAATATTTCCTAATACATAATTAACTAGGTCAGATAATTAAGCATTTCCATCATACAAATAATTACATAACCAATTTTGAAGATACACACCATATCTATAATAAGTATTCATCATTTATAATCCATCACATCTACGTCTAGATCCGTAACTCATGCTCACAATTAATTTCACACGCTACATGTCTTAAATCAGCCAGGAAATAGGTCTTCTACAGAATACACGCCATAGCTGATATCAACAGTATCTAAACAAAAATAGAACTCAACCCATTACTCCAACATATGTCTATTGTCTTCAAGTAAGCTCACATGTTCTAAAATATCTTTTCCAAAAAGATATACCCGAAACACAAAGACCTGCTCTTTCCAGAATCATAGTTACAGTCTAGAAAACCAGTCTTCACCAAATCAACTGTAACATCCACAATATGCAACATAAAGCCAAGAGACCTTAGGAATAAGGTCAATACACATCCTTCTACATAAATCCAATTTTGATCATTTTGAAACATCTGTACAGTGTCTGTACATTCCTTCAAGTCAAGTAACTAGTCTGTCTACTTCACATAAATATATGTTGACATCAGTGAAAAAACATGAATATCAACAACATGATTAGTACAACCAAAACTGATATCATCCAATAGAAAGAAGCTAGATCTATGGAAGTAAATTCATGTTTTCTTGTATGAAATCAATGCCTTCAATGAATCCTTACTTTTCTTGAACTTTTTGAATGCACCTTGAACTTGATAGTTTACAATTGATGGCTTGAGCATGCATCTATTGGATATTGCTTATAAAATTTTTAGCTTATATAATTGGTGGATGGAAAAATGAAGTGAGTAGGCCTCCTTTTATACTGGAATTTTGGGTGTCAAAACAAAAAGAGTCAAGGCTACACTAGACATGAAAATATAAAAATCTCAAAATGGGCTTGAGTCCCCATGAAACCACTACCTCAGTTACAGGTCAAACTTGACCTGTACTCCAGGTATAGGTCAACTTTGATGTGTACTCTAGGAGGCACAATCCACAAAAAAATCCTTAGGATCTCGGGGGTGCAAGATAAATAGACAGAAGTAGATAGAAAATTAGGAAAAAGGGGCGAATAAAGCATAAATACATCCATGTACTAGGAGAGCACTAAATTAGGGACTAAAAGGGTCTTTGAGCTTTGAAATTAATGGGTGCTAACTTGTAAGATGGTACAATGATATATAATATTTAATAATATAATTAAATTTTCAAAATAATAAGAAATTATGAAGATGGGATTGAACTAGAAAATAATGGTGAAAAGAAAATGAAGTCAAAATAATTTGTGAGCTATTTTAAGCTATGAGTAGCTGTGTGAAAACTAGGAGGCAATGAGGTAACACTATTAAGATCATGGTTACACTTTTATATTTTTTTATTACTCTATCAAGGATGTTAGTGTGGATATCCATATCGAGTTTCTTACATTCATATCCATTCAAGTGTGCTCCTATTCACATTTGCATGCTTGTATTTTTCTTTCGTGCAATCATTGTCTAAGCATACTAAAGTCCTGTATAATTATGAAAATATCTTTATAGCTATAGCCAAGTCTATTATATTTATTTGAGTAATCTTGCTAAATTTAAGAAATCCTCATAAATTGTTTTCCAACAAGTGTAATATGTAAAAAAGATATATATGTTTCTCTAGTGTGTTGAAAAAATACTAACTACAACCTAAGTATTTGGTTCTTTTTTATGATGTCCTTAATCACTATCAAACATGTTTGTGGTGTTTGAGGGTTTGTTCCTTTAAACTCCTTTTTCATATTTACAACCCTTAACCCTCTTTTGACTGCTAGAAATTGAAGTATAAATTCAAGAGATGAAATTGCGCATGAGTTTATTTAAATGACATGAATGTAATATATTAATTTACCAATTAGTTAAAATAAGTGTAATACAATTGTTCGTGTCCAAAAGGATTGTGAAATATAATTTTTAAAATATTTCACACACAAAAAAAGAAGTAAACTAAAATTTATGATTACTACCAAAGGATTGTAGTTCTATTGGTCAAATACAAATAGTGAGACTATACCAATCGCAAAATAATTACAGTTCAATTGGTTGAGTCCAACTAGTGAGACTATGCTTTTCACTAAATAATTATAGTTCAATTGGTTAAGTACAATTAGTGAGACTATGTTTATTATCAAAAGATTGTAGCATAGTTGATTCATCACATTGGTAAACACTATACTTGTCACAAATCAGTTATGTTCAATTTGATTGATTATATTGATGAGATTGATTGTACATTTCTCTTAAGAACCTCCATTGACATTCTTATATAAAGAATGAGGAAGGGATCATATCCCAAATGATACCTTAAGAACATCTAAGTGAATTTTTAGAGTGGGTGACTTGGAAATATAGTTTGTTTTTGGTGAGATGGACTATAATGGAGGCAACAATAGATACAAGCAAAGACAAATTGTTTTGGATTGATTCATTGATCAGTGCTAATAACTATAATAGGGAAAAGGTAGTTGCTGACTGATCCTAAAATATGATTATGCCAATTCTGCCACTATCTTAAATATGGCCGCGATGGTTTCTTGTGCTTCTCTACGATAGCTGCCTCTAAACATATTCAATAATCGTGTTCTTCTAACATATTCAATAATCATATCTGAGAGAGTTGATGATAGGGATCATACATAATTTTTTTTGGACAGTATGAAGAATAAAATGCATATGGGCTCTTTAATAACATATGAAATAATCCATCATGTTTAGTACTTAATGCACTTTTAAGTCTTGTGAGGTGTAAAGAAATGTACACTTTTCTATATTTTAATTTTTTATTTGTGTGGTTTGAAGTGTTGACATTATTTTATTATTTTATATATTTTAATCAAATTTAAATGAATATATATGTATTTATTATATATGTAAATGATAAAATTTGGTTTGACTAAGGGGTCAAAATTTGGGTTGAGGAAGGGTTTGATTGGTCAAGCCTTTTTGTGGTATGCATGAGTTTCATGTTAAAAAATTTACCCAATGAGTTGGAGTTCATAAGGGGGACTACCCAATTCATTCAATCTCTTAGAAAAAATATAATATATGACCAAATATTAAATAAATTTAGATAAAATAAGAATAATTGAAGAGATAGGGTGATACCATGGATTTGATCTTGTTTTTTTTTATTAGGGTAAACATGAATATACTATTAGTTATTGGATTGTATTATATGTGATAATGATTTATTCAAATTTGAAAATTGGCTGTAGATATGTGATCAAATAATTGAGAAGACTTCAAAATGTGGAGTTGTGAACTAGTTTATGTCATTTGGCATGGTCCTAAAGGGAGTTGTGTTATGTAGACCAATCAAGGTAGTATGCTCACATCCTTACTTGATATAACATTTTGAGGTATGTTTTTCTTTTCCTTTTGGACCACTTTATATATCTGGCTATGCTAGAAAGTATAGTAAAGCTTTGTTTAAGACTAAGGGGAGGTGCATTGTTTGATTCAATAGAAACTAATTCCCAAAAGAATATTGTCACTTAAAAATTATGTTAAACATACAATGGAGAGGTAAGTATGATGTCTAAATGTAAATTTAGGTGCTATACTAAATTGAGTATATCTTTGAGCCAATTTGGTTGTCACTCCATACTTTTTCATTGGATTCTGCTACAATAGAAGTGTCTAGTTAATCTATGTATTTAGTTGTACAATTCAACTTTTTTTTGGCATTAGTAATCATTGCACTAGTACAAAACCAAAAATATGTGACTAAATAAACTACTAAAAATTGTATATAAATGACTAAACTTAGTCATGTGACTATTGGTAGTTTACTTGCAGTCATTAATAAAGTGATTAAATTTATGACTAAACTATTTTATTCATTTATTTATTCATTGATTTGGTCATTAATTTATTCATTACTTTTAGTCATCGATTTAGTCATTTATTTAATCATTTATTTAGTCATTGATTTAGTCATTAATTTATTCATTAATTTTCTCATATATTTAGTCTTTAATTTAGGCATATTAAGGCAAGATAAAATCTAACCACCATCCTCCTACTTGTAAAGAAGGTTCTCTTCAATTGAACTAGTACCCTTTAAATAATAATCATATCGTGTATCCTATTTCACCCTATACATACATGTTTGTACAAACTAGCACTTGCACTAAAAGAGGGTGCTAGGGCAACACCGATAGGTCTTTGATGTGAAATTATAATTGAAAATTTACATAATAAAAGGAATTGTATTAAAATTTACATAATAAAAAGAAATTGCATTAAAATGTATTTCAAAAAACATTTTTCAGTGTAGAAGGAAATCTTGTACATAGCAACATCTACTTTGGATTAATTAAAGTTAGAGTATTATTATAATGTCTTTATTTTGTAGGTCCTCCCTAAAAAAATGTAGCATTGAAATGCAATGGCACACATTAGAAAATGTTATATTTTCAAATATAAATATTCTTTGCTTCCTCTTCTTGATCAGCTAGTGTGAATGTATAGAAGAGAAAACTCTATAATTGGTATGCAACAATAAATTGCAAGAAACAAAAAATGCAAAATGAATTGTACCAAATAATGTACTCTCTATACAGGTATCCCCATCTTCAAGTAGCTAATTAAAGGTCCAGCTAAAAAGAAAAAAAACAAGGAAATACAGATAGTAGCATCAATAATAATCTCGTAAAGTGAAAGGATCCAGACTTTCATTACAAATAAATAATTTTAGAATAATACGTACTACATGTGTAAAGTTATATGAGTAACCAAGTATCAATCTATTGGACCAAATATGTTGATAAAGATAACAATATACAAGAATGCCTAAAAAATTTAGTACTTCCTTAGAAAAGGAACAAACCATGTTTACCCTTTATTAGCAGAAAAAATAATCATAAATCCTGGTGTATGAACATATCTACACAAAAAATCAAAATCTTAACATATAAATACTTGCAAATCTTGCAATGCCCCCCTCCATTCGCTTCTTTACTTTGTGAGGTAGTGATTTAATGTACCTTGACGAGGTACCTGTTGGTACTATTTCTTGTTTGGAATATGCCAAGTAAAATTTTGAAGTCTCCTGTCTTTCATGATATCCAAAGATTTAAAATTATGGTTAAAATTATTCTTATGCCTCTGTAAATTTTCTTCTAGCCCTCAACTTAGTTGGAAATGTTGGAAAACCCTTGTTCCATGTCTCCTAGTGTAATTTAAGTCATAAAAAACCTAAGAGTTGAAATGCTTTCTAATTTTACGTTACCTTTTTCACTTAAGTCATGTATCGAATGGTTTCATTTTAAGTGGTCATGTTTATTAAAGTTATCTATCCTAACACTGTGGTCTTATATTATTCCCTTAATCGAAAGTCCGCTGAGATTTTAATAAGATTCATTATATATTGAGCAAGTGTGTTTTCATCGGACGACCCGCTTAATGGCTTAATCCCAAACCGCTCAAGATCTATCAGGTAAGCCATGATGCCATGTGTCTTTGGTGGGTCTGATGGTTGTAAAGGTTCTCAGCTAAATAGTGGGCAGATCATAAAAGAATCGACGGTAGACTTAATTTCTTAATCCCAAAGTGTGCACCATCTAATGGATAAGAAATTAAGTGGTGTTGACACATGTCAAGGGAAGTAATGTGGGTCCTATCACTAGAAGCATAAAGGTAATTAAAGTTTAGAAATATCTAACGATCGGTGTAATTGCTTAAAGGCAAGATGCCCAAGATCTATCAGTTAAGTGATTAAGCAGTGAAGACATGTGGCAGTTGGTGGACCTAGGTATTCTGAGCTAGCAAGGAGTATAACATAGACAACTTGTTTTTGATCCAACAATCAGCTTAATGGCTTATCTCAAAATTAATCAAGATCTAGTGTCTAATCCATTAAGCGGTGCTGACGCATGTCACCTGTGATGACGTGTAATCCACTAAAGGTAAAGTTGACTACAGTATAAAGGTTGGAGAAGTTTGAATAGATCTAACAGCTTTCTTAATGGATTAAAAGGAAAGTAATTGACATCTATCACCTAAGCCATTAAGTTGTGATGCCACGTGTCCTAGTGGGGCCAGCTGAGGTCATAAAGGTGGAATTAAAGGAACAACATCTATAAAAAAGATCGACGGTCGTCTTAATGGATTAATGGTGAAGTGCTCAAGATCTAATGGATAAGCGAATAAGACATGATGATCCATGGCATAAGTAATGAAGTTGCAGCCACAGTCAGTAAACTCAAGGTGAGATAACTTCTACATAGATTAGGATGAATCACATGGTGGACTTAATCTCCTTTAAGGAGAAGAAGCATGACATCTATCATATCAGCAATTAATTCGTGCTGACACGTGTCCCAAATGAACAGTTATTTCCAAGAAAAGAAGAAGGTTGTCCAATGAAGGAGATGTTACTTGAAATCTATGGCTCTGATTCAAAGTTACCAAAATGAGTTCTAGTGAGTCGTTAAGCCACGAATTTGAAGCAGGCAAATTAATTGCAGAATGTGTGTCCATTTTAGTTCAATTCAATATGAAAGACTGATTTGATTGAAGAAGTATAATTCATTGTCTCAGCTTGAAGTCACCATAACTCACTAGAATTATCCAAGCAAAGAAATGAAATTGCAAAGATACTCAGCTCCTCGTGACAGAATTGCAGAATGGGTAAGTCATCTCTAATACAACAAAATTCAGATTTCTAGTAAGATTTGCAATTCAAAAGGCTTTTAGAATTATCATTTCAAGATCTGAATTTCATCTGAGAAAAAAAGCCCTAGGTTCAGAATGGCCCCTAGGATTGAACTTTCCAGAGAGGTAGATTATCAAAAAAGGAATGTTAGAGAGGACCTCTTGCAACAATTAAAAGGATCCATGGGTGATTCCACCCAAATTAAAAGAATAGTCCTGACACATCCACATTTTAGTGTAGGAGAGCGTGTATATGACTTAGGTAGGTGGGCCAAACATGTTAAGACCAGTCTAAATGGTCTAACTTTGTTTAGAACTGCATACAGCCAAAGGAACGCCCCTACCCTAGATTGTAACATATGGGACTAAGATGTGGGAAAGTTGATGGTACCCGGGGTGTTCATGGATAGAGATTTGTTCACCCTGATAGCCAACACTTATAAAAAATTATCCAGGGTTGTTAGGGATACACAAGGAAATGTGCTATTGACTATCATAGCCAATGAAATTAGAAGAAATTCAAGTTGAGTGATACTTCAGTACAAATGGATGATATTGATTTTGATTATTTTAAGGAAGTATACCAGACCCAGAGGGAATACTACATAAATGAGGCCCTGAGAGGATACTTTAACAAGATAGGGGAATTGATTGTAGTAGGGCCTAACACACCAGAGCCATTCAATTTGGATTATTTCAATGGCAAGGCCAAGAAAATGTATAGTTCCCTGTGCAAGGTTCTAGGAGAAGATGAAGAGATAAAAATGCCTGTCCATATAATGCTCATGGTGGTTCAGATTCTACATCCCCACCTATCAGTAGTTTTTTACTATGCCTCTTACATTGCCAAACAAATGCACGAATGTCTAGCAGGTATCCAAGAGAGTTACATAATAAAACCAATGGGGTGGTATTCCCTTATGATGCATATGTTTTTGTTCAATAATGTTGACTTCTTTGAGGAGGATATGGACCTAAATAAGTTCCAAGGTGATGAGGATTTGCCTATTCAAATGTGGAGTGTTGATCTATCATGGGATAGAAAAGAAGCTAGCTATGTGTACTTCAACAGGGTTTTCACCACTAGGCTTAAGTGATTATTATACAAATAGAATGCCAGGATCCATACAGATATGATGAGGTTATTAAGACCTATGGAATTTTCCCTAGAGTTGAAGATTGCCCACAATTGGGGAGATTTAATTTTATACCCTGTTTCTATAGTGATAAGGGTTTATGGATTTAGGGGAGCCCCTAATATGCTACCCTACAGAGTCCCTCTGAAGATTGGAATTGTAGAAATTATGAGACAATTGGGTCGATTATAGGAAGAAGCCCTGATAGGAAAAATGAAGGGAAGTATTTTCCCTACTCTTACAAGAGCCCACCATTTCATTATCATAAAACATGGGTGGGCACAATTTGATAGGTACTTTGAGCCCTACCATCTGGCAACCTCTGTATCTAGGTGTGCAGACAATGAATATTTTATAATGGGCATGTTCAAGAAGAGAACCAAATTCTTTGCATTAGAGCACCAATTCAACTTCCCTAAGGATATTATTAGAAATATTTTTGATCTGAGTGACCAAGAGGTCATGAAATTGAAATGGCTAGTATACAAGAAGTCTTTTTATTTTGTGCACAATTTTGATAAGTCTTATGATCCTTTGAAGTAATTTTTCCCTTGGGCCAAGAAGATTGAGTCCCTAAAGAAATTATTTGAGGGTATCATGTAGACCCTTGTTGAGAAGAAACAAAGAATAATGGAGGCTGAGCCAGAAATGGCTCATGCCATCATAAGAAAAATTTCATAAGGAAGGATAATTCCACTTAGGAATTATGTGGTATACAAAAGGAGGGGGTATATTACTATCATTCCCAATATTGACAAATCTTCTGAGCATAAAGGAAAGAGGCCAACAAGTATTAGTGCTCAATAGATGCCCTCTCCCAAGAAACAAAAGGTGAAGGAAAATGAGCAAGGGAGTTTCTTATACTCTCCCTCCCAGTCCCCTTTACATATGCATGACCAAGAAGTTGCTGAGAAATTGGTTCAAATGGGGAACACTGGCCAATTTTTTGTCACTGCACAAGAACTACAAGAAGGAGTGCCAAAGGCACCTAGGCATACAACTGTTGATCTCACAGTGGTAGAATTTGCAGGTAAAGAGCTGGATCCTGTAACCAAATAGGCCAGTGAGGAGTTCTTTTTAGATGATAATTTTGTCAAGGCTAGGGCCTTTATTCAATTTTTATGGAGAACTCGCATTGATGAGTACAAGGATAAGTGCCAGAGATTGAAGGAAGCCAAACCAAATCATACCAAATATGATATAGAAAAGGAGGTCAAGGAAGAGCTGATGTCTAAATTTGACAAAATCACCCCTGAAGAGGGTAGAGAGTTGATAAAAAAGAAGGGAGTCCTCATTTTACCCCAATGGGATTTGGTTGACACCATAGTTTTTAATGCTATAAGAAAAGAATAAAAACCATTGAGCACTACTGGAGCATCAATTGGTGCAGGTTTTAGTGAAGACCATGCAGCTCTAGCAATCTGGTCCTTGAAGAGGAAGGATAAAAGAAGATTGAATGAAAATGACCAATCTAAGGACATAGGCCGCCTCATTGTGAAAACAATTTCAGATACCTCAAGTATTGAGGTAGCTGACCTTGTTTTTCAAACTACCAATTTGAGTTTTAAGGTAGCTGAAAAGGAGAAAGAGGCTTATAACAACTTGAACCAAAAATATGATTTTGTCTTAAAAGCATACAATGATGAAAGGGTTAAATCCCTATAGAAGGATGACAAGATAACATTTTTCGAGGGGAGTAAAATAGGAAAAATAATGCCTCAGAAGATGATTGCATAGGAGCTTCACCAGCCTTCATCATCCAGCCCATATGTCACTTACCCTCCTTCTCCCATATCCTCAAGACCTGTTACTCTAATAGATGCTGAGATTGAAAGAGATAGATTATTGGAGGAAAGGAAAAGGCTAGAAGAAAATACTAAAAGGGACCTTGAAGAATATTTAGCCTACAAAGAAGTAGAGGAATGGGTAAAACAAAGACATACTGATAGAATATACTCTAGCATTTTAAGATGTGCCAAGGAGGTAAATTTGGCTGATATTTATTTGTCTTCTAGCCTAGTCATTTGAAGCTTGTTGCATCCTTGATCTTTAAGGATTCTGAGATGACTAGTGTTGGATATATAACATTTTGTAACATATTGTAGAGGATGGTAAAATAAGACTGCAAAGTAGACTCCTAAACTGTGTCTAGACTTTGGTTTTGAATCAATTTGAATGTATTGATATTAGGCTTATATTAATAAAATACAATGGAATCTTCATTTTGATAAAAAATGATGTCTTCTTGGATTTAATATAAGCTCTTGTATGTTTAATTTATAAGGCATTTTAAATGTACTTGTTATAAGGTAGCTATGTCATTATTTGTGAGTTTCTTTCAAGGAGGGTTTAAATCTTGCAAATAATTACAGACGGTTAGGATTTATCCAGGAATTTGATACAAGGGTGTGAGGATGAAAAAGATAGTTTGTAAGGCATTCCATATGAGGTTTTATTTGTATTTCAATTAATTATCCCTAGTGTATGTATGTTTCATTCTGACTCTATGGCCCATGATTAGGCACTAGTCAAATTCTGATAAGTGGTTGTTATCATCAATCAAATATTAATCAATCTTTATATTTCTATTACCTAAAATTCATGTCTAGACAATTGTATTTAGTATAGTTCATCTTAGTGATTCCTTAAAGAGAGATTCAATAGGTTAGCCTTCCTAAGCCATGTGGTTTAAAAAGAAGAAGGATAATGAATCCTTAATCCACTATCAGACTTGCTGAAAGATAATAGTTTGTTGAAGGTGCACCTGCCTTGGTATGTGGATCCCAAAGTGTAGAATAATTTTCATGCTTCTTAATTATCCTTTTCCCTATGAGAATCTAAATTGGCTAGTAAAGAGTCTAGCATTCACTGCTATATGCTGATTCTTTAAGAAAAAGAGCTAACAAAATGGCAACTCTACTGGGGATGTTGTAATTTTCTATGAGTCATGTTCATGAAAGAGTTTTTCCTTGCAATATCGAGAATTAGTCTATTTTTCCTCATAGTGCTAAAGGTAAGTCTACTCGGTCTATGTGTTATCATACGCTATTTAAAGGTAAGTTTTTGAGATTGAAAATGAGGATGTTAATATGAAACTTTTTGTTCAGTCATTAACAGAAGATGCTAGGGATTGGTTCATAAATTTACCTAATGATAGTATTACTTCTTGGGATGAATTTGTAAAGTCCTTTAGGGAACACTATAGAGAACATGTAAATTTTGGATACATTTTAAATGAATTCAATAACATTAAAAAGTTCCCAAATGAGAGCATGGCTGATTTTAACAGTAGATTTCAGAAGGCCGTGAATAAACATTTCCAAGTCTTAAGGTTAGATGAGGAAGTATGCCTCACTACTTATATCAATGCTACTAATGGAAAAATGTCCTATCTACTCAAAGATAAAAACCCGACAACCTTAAGGGATGCTTATAAAATAGAAATTGACATTGAGAGTAATAGGAGAGAATTAGGGAAATTGGGGAAGAGGGAAGACGGTAAACTTTGGAAGGAAAAGGGGTCAACCAATAAAAATGTCAAAGAAGATGATACAGTGGATAAATTAGTGAGTACAGTGAAAGAACTTGCTACCAAAATGGATAAAAAGGATAGAGGAGGATATCGTGATAATAAATACACCAACCAAAGATTTGACAAATAGCCAAACCTAAGAGATTACACTTATAAGAAAATTGGAGTAATGGTAAACCGGTCCCTGATGGACAAGATAACCCAAAGGCCAAGGAAACCCTAGATCCCCTAAAAAGGAGTAGTGCCAACTATGTTGAGAACACTCCCTGGTGTGATGCTTGCAATATTCCACATTCTTCCTATCAATGTGTAGTAGTCCAGGATCTATTTGATCAAATAGAAGAAAGAGAACAAGAGGGCCCTGCTATCAACATGTTCATAGTAAAGAAACCATATCCATGGTTTTTTGATATTGCATCATCTTCGAATAATTTGTGTACAAAATATAATTCTTGTTTTGAAAGTCAATTAAAAAATCTACCCTATCAAAGTGATCAGATTGACAGTATTTTATAAGCAACTATAAATACAATGGGAAGTGATAACTCGCATTCTCATTTCAAAACTCCCACTGATGAAGAAAAGAGGTCTTTGACTGTTGCATAAATTAATCAAGTAAGAAATGCATACAACTTGAGAAATAGAACAATACAACCAACTCAAGGCAAGTTTGTCCCTGTCTATGTTAGAAAAGATCCACCTCAAGTTATTGAGGATTTTCATGCTAAGGAAGATAATAATGATAAGTGTGGAAAACAAGAAGGACCTTCTTCTGATCATGCTAGAGGGGAAGTATCAAAAGAGGAAATAGTACCCAATGAGAAATCCAAGAAAGTGAAAAGGATGAGTGATATATCCTCTAAATTTCCCCTTTTTGACATGAAACATAATCTGACCCAAATGAAAGTCTCAGTCCCACTCATGGAAATGTTGAAAATAAAAGAGCACAAAGAAGCTTCTCTGGCACTTTTAAAAGGGATAGACGATGTATCTGTTCCCAACCAAGAGGAAATAATTTTAACACCAAATGATACTAGAAAAGACAGTCCACTAGTGAAATAAAAAGAAAAAAGAAAGGAATTTTCTAACATTTGTATTGGAAATATAATCACTCAAGAACCATTATTTGTTGACCCATTCTATGTCACACTAATGGTTAATAGTTTATTGGTAAAAAATTGCATGATTGATTCTGGAGCTGCAGCAAATGTAATGTCTTATCATGTGATGAAGGAATTGGGCCTCCAGGTCACTACATCTGCTGGAATTTGTTATGCTATAGACAACAAGGAAGTTCCTATGATAGGAAAAATGAAAGACATTAAGTTGAAAATTGTTGCTTTCCCTGAAGCAACTTACAGAATGGATATAATGGTAGTGGACACTAAAACATATTATGGTATGCTTCTGTCAAGGCAGTGGGCATCAACAATAGGTGAAAAAATGTAATTAGATTTTTCCTATGCAACTATCCCTATAAATAAACATGAGGTCAAGTTGTACAGAGAACCTCGGTCGTCTATCATGGTGGAGGTGGTTCTACTTGACCAATTGAATTATTGTGTGAATGTTGATATGGAAAATTTTATTGTTTAAGAAATCAAGCCACAGTTAAAGAACACTGACCCAATTGTGGATGAATTTCTGTTGCAACAAAATCAACTATGGAAAATGTACTTTGATGGAGGATTCTCAAAGGAAGGATCTGGAGCAAGAGTTTTGTTTATTTCCCAATTAGGTATCACCTTCGAGTACTCTTTCCTACTGACTTTTCAATGCACAAACAATACTACTGAATATGGAGCCTTAACCTTGGGAATGTATATTGCTATCAAGCATGGTATTAAGTGTTTAAAAGTTCATGGAGATTCCCAGTTAATTATATCTCAGATTAGGGAGCATTATGTTGCTAAAGATGATAGATTAAAATTATACAAGTATGTTGTCCTAGATAGGGTATTATTCTTTGATGCTTTCAATATCTTATGCATAGAGAGAGCCAACAACATAATGACAGATTTCTTGGCCAATATTGCCCTAAAAAATAATGATGCTACTCTTACTGGCATGTCTGTGGTTGAAATAAAAAGTAGGCCTGTAGTTCTTGACAATATTCATAATTGGCAAGTAATGGAGGATGATGATGATATCCTTAGGTTTATCTAGTGTCTAGATTGATATGATGGTCAAAAAATTGATTGTGAATCTCTAGTGTCAGTTGCGGACAATAAGGAGTATATCTTTGATCAAGAGGTCATCCAACTACATACCAATCACTTTTCAAAAGGGTTGGTTGAATTGGAAGGCATGTTCAACATAAATGATAATTATATGACTCAGAAGTCCAATGCCAAGGTGGGAGATTTAGAGGAAGTTAATTTGGGATCTGAAACATCTCCCCAATTAGTCTACATTGGTAAAAAATTGGATAGCAATGTGAGATAGAATTTGATAAAATTGTAGAAGAAATATAAGCATGTATTTGCATGGTCCTATAAGGATTTGAAATCTTATAGAAAAGAATTGTTTTAGCATGATATCCCTTTGAAGGAAGGTATTAAACCATTCAGACAAAAACAATTGCCCATTAATCCCTTACTGGCTACCAAAATGCAGGCCGAGTTGGTGAAACTAAGAGATGCAGGTATAATTACACCAATAAGACATTCATCATGGCTCTCTAACTTAGTCCCTGTAAGAAAGAAAAATGGGGACATAAGATTGTGTGTCAATTTCAGAAATCTGAATGTGGCCTCATTAAAGGATAACTATTGACTACCTAACATGGAGGATATGTTGCATAAAGTCACTGGGTGTGATTTGTTGTCTATGATTGATGGATTCTCAACATACAATCAAGTGCTTGTTAAATAATCTAAGCAATTCAAAATAGCATTTACTACTCCTTGGGGCACTTATGTGTATGCTCGTATGCCATTTGGGTTGAAAAATGCTAGTGCAAAATTTCAAAGGGCCATGGATGTAACTTTCAAAGACCTTATAGATGTTCTAATGGTAGTATACCAAGATGATTTGACAGCTTTCTCAAAAAGGGCAGAGGATCGTTGCAATCACTTAGAAAAGGTGATGATAAAAGCACTGGAATATGGGGTGTCTTTAAGCCCAAAAAAGTGTCACTTTGCAATTACTGAGGGGAGAATTTTGGGACATATAGTATCAAAAGAGGGAGTAAGGATAGATCCTGAAAGAGTTGAAGCCATCTAAATGATAATTTTTCCCAAGAACTTAAAAGGTATACAATCATTTCTAGGGAAAATTAATTTTGTTAGGATATTTATTTCCAACTTTGCAGAACTAGTTAAACCTACTATCAAATTGCTAAAGAAAAATGTGAAGTTTGAATGGGACAAAGAGGCACAGTTGGCCTTTGAAAAAATAAAATAGGCTATTCAAGAAGCACTAGTCCTTGTGTCCTCTAATTACACCAAGCCCTTCTCTTTGTTCACTTTTTCTTCCTTCCATACAATTGCAACAGTCATATTGTAAAATGATGGTGAGGGATTTGTACATCCCATTGCATTTTTTAGTAAGTCATTATAGTCATCTGAGTTAAACTATTAGTTGATGGAAAAACAAGCCTATGCTCAGGTAAAGGCAATCAAAGCTTTTAGGCCATATTTGGTATGTGCAAAGGTAAATGCTTATGTTCCTCATGCTGTTGTCAAGGACATTTTTGTTCATAATGAAGTAACATGGAAAAGATGCAAATGGATAAACAAAATTCAAGATTTTTATTTGGACATCCACATCACTAAGTTGGTAAGAGGACTAGGAATGGCAAAGCTGATGACAAAAGAGAATCTAGACTTGGTCTAGGTCAAAAATGTAGATGCAAGTGAGAATTGCTTGAAAAGTATTGAAATGCAACCCTCGTATACCAATATTGTATATTTTCTAAAAAATGCTAAATGTCCAGACAGCCTAAATGAAAAGCAAAGGAGGAGTTTGAGATTACAAGCTCAGAAATATGTGTTGTTGCATTGTGATTTGTTTTGGAAAAATAGAGATGGGATATTGCTATTGTGTCTTGACAAAGGACAGTTAGAGAAAATGTTAAAGGAAATGCATGCTGGAATGTCTGGAGGGAACTATTCTACCAAATCAATAGCTCATAAAATTCTGAGAGCTGGATATTATTGGCCTTGTTTGTTTCAAGATGCTTACACTTTTGTCAGAAAATGTGAGCCATGTCAGAGATTTCCAAGCAAAATAAAATTTTCAAGAGCATTACTTTTGAATCCAGTGGTGGCAGAAGCCCCCTTTGCTATGTGGGGAATGGACTTCATAGGAGAATTCACTAAAAAATAAAGTGGAGGCCATAGCTGGATTCTGCTAGTAACTGATTATTTTACAAAATGGGTGGAGGAAATTCCAACTAAAAGAGAAACAAGCATTGTGGTTATTGAATTTCTAATGGATAATGTAATTACAAGATTTGGTGTTCCCCTCAAGTTGGTGATGGATAATGCCATGTGCTTTAGGTCTAAATAATTTACTGATTTTTTCTTTGATATGTGAATAATTATGTCTTATTCATCACCATACCATCCTCAAGCTAATGGTCAGGCAGAATACAGAAACAAGAGTATCTTAAAAATCTTGGAAAAGACCTTGGAAGGAAATAAAAGAGCTTGGCATATAAAATTGAAACTTGCCCTTTGGGCTGATAGGATCACTGTCAAGAAGGCCACTAGAAAATCTCCCTTTGAGTTGGTTTATGGTATTTAATCAAGAATGTCTATCAATAATTTTCTCCCAACCTATAAGTTTATGCAAGATGAAGAAATGGAGTATTCTAAACCTATGGAAGAAAGAATGGTTCAGTTGGTAGAATTGGATGAAATAAGAAGAGAAAGCCAGAGAGGAAATGTCAAATTACAACAGAAAATGAAATATCTTTTTGACAGAAGAGAAGATGAAATAAAGTTTTAGCCTGGTGACTTTATATTACAATGGAATACCAGGGCTGAAGACAAAGGTAAACACAAAAAGTTTGAATCATAATGGATGGGGCCTTTTTTCATATCCCAGATTTTTGGAAAAGATTCTTATTTCATCAAGAATCTGGATGATGAAGAACAAGAATTTCCAGTGCATGGACAGTTTTTGAAAAATTTATTCAATTAGCCTTTCTTTCCATGCATAGTAGTTATGTATTATATGTACAAGTGTGTTTTCTTTCTATTTTGTGTTTGTTTCTAGTTGTAGGTTTGTCTAGTTTGCGGTCTACCTCCCCAGAGATCTGTGGTTCTTTCTATAACCTGGCATTTAATCATCCTCAAAGAGAACCACTGTTGGTACTATTTCTTGTTTGGAATATGCCAAGTAAAATTTTGAAGTATCCTATCATTCATGATATCCAAAGCTTTAAAATTATGGTTAAAATGATTCTTATGCCTCTGCAACTTTTCTTCTAGCCCTCAACTTAGTTGGAAACGCTCGAAAACCCTTGTTTCATGTCTCCTAGTGTAATTTTGGTCATAAAAAACCTAAGCATTGAAATGCTTTCTAATTTTACATTACCTTTTTCACTTAAGTCATGTCTCGAATGGGTTCATTTTAAGTGGTCATGTTTATTAAAGTTATCTATCCTAACACCGTGGTCTTATATTATTCCCTTAATCCAAAGTCTGTTGAGATTTTAATAAGATTCATTATATATCAAGCAAGTGTGTTTTAATCAGACAGCCAACTTAATGGCTTAATCCCAAACCACTCGAGATCTATCAGGTAAGACATTAAGCCATGATACCATGTGTCTTTTATGGGTCTGATGGTCATAAAGGTTCTTAGCTAAACAGTGGGCAGATCATAAAAGAATCGATGGTAGACTTAATCGCTTAATCCCAAAGTGTGCACCATCTAACAGATAAGAGATTAAGCAGTGTTGACACATGTCAAGGGAAGTAATGTGGTTCTTTTCACTAGCAGCATAAGCTGATTAAAGTTCAAAAAGATCTAACAGTTGGCGTAATCGCTTAAAGGCAAGATGCCGGATATCTAGCAGTTGGTGGACTCGGGTATTTTGAGCTTGCAAGGAGCATAATGCAAACAACTTGTTTTTGATCCAATGGTCGGCTTAATGGATTATCTCCAAAGTAATCAAGATCTAGTGTCTAAGCCATTAAGTGGTACTAACACGTATCACCTGTGATGACGTGTAATCCACTAAAGGTAAAGTTGACTGCAGGATAAAGGTTAGAGAAGTTTGAAAAGACTTAACAGCTTGCTTAATGATTTAAAATGAAAGTAATCAAAATCTATCACCTAATCCATTAAGCCATGATGCCATGTGTCCTAGTGGGGCAAGCTGAGGTTGTAAAGATAGAATTAAAGGAACATCATCTACAGAAAAGATCCATGGTCAGCTTAATCACTTAAAGGTGAAGTTCTTGATATCTAATGGATAAGCGAATAAGTCATGATGATGCATGGCACAAGTAATGACCTTGCAGCCGTAGTTAGTAAACTCAAGGTGCAATAACTTTCATATAGGTTAGGATGAATCAGACAGTGGACTTAATCGCTTAAGGAGAAGAAGCACGACATCTATCATATAAGCGATTAATTCATGTTGACATGTGTCCCAAATGAACAGTTATTTTTGGGAAAAGAAGAGGGTCATCCGATGAAGGAGTTGTTACTTGAAATCTATGGCTCAAATTCAAAGTTACCAAAATAAGTTCCAGCAAGTCGTTAAGCCACAAATTTGAAGCAGACAAATTGATCGCAGAATGTGTGTCCATTTCAGTTCAATTCAATGCAAAAGATTGATTTGATTGAAGCAGTATAATTCATTGTCTCAGCTTGACAAAATTCAGATTTCTAGTGAGATTTGTAATTCAAAAGGCTTTCAGAATTATCATTTAAAGATCTGAATTTCATCTCAGCAAAAAAGCCCTAGGTTCAGAATGGCTCCTAGGATTGAACTTTCAGGAGATGTAGATTATCAAAAAAGGAATGTTAGACAGGACCTCTTCCAACAATTAAAAGCATCCATGGGCGATGCCACCCAAATTAAAAGAATAGTCCCGACACATCCCCATTTTAGAGTAAGAGAGGATTTATATTACTTGGGTAGGTGGGCCAAAGATGTTAAGACCAGTCTGAATGGTCTAACTTTGTTAAGAACTACATATAGCCAAAGGAACGCCCCAACCCCATATTGTAACATATGGGACTTAGACATGGGAAAGTTGATTGTACCCAGGGTGTTCATGGATACAGATTTGTTCACCCTACTAGCCAACACTTATGACAAAGTATCTAGGTTGTTAGGGATACACAGGGAAATGTGCTATTAACTATCACATCCAATGAAATCAAAAGAATTTTCAAGTTGATTGATACTTCAGTACAAATGAGATTATTTTAAGAAAGTATACTATACCCAGAGGGAATACTAAAAAAATGAGGCACTAAGAGGATACTTTAACAAGATAGGGGACTTGATTGTAGTAGGGCCTAACACACCAGAGCTATTAAAGTTGGATTATTTCAATAGTAAGGCCAAGGAAATGTATAGTGCCCTGTGCCAGGTTCTAGGAGAAGATGAAGAGACAACAATGCATGTCCATATAATTCTCATGGTGGTTCAGATTCTACATCCCCACCTATCAATAGTTTTTGACTATGCCTCTTACATTGCGCACAAATTTCATGAAGGTCTGGTAGGTATCCAAGATATTAACATGCTCAAACCAATGGGGTGGTATTCCCTTATGATGCTTATGTTTTTGTTCAATAATGATGACTTCTTTAAGGAGGAGATGGACCTAACTAAGTTCAAAGGTGATGAGGATTTTCCTGTTCAAATGTGGAGTGTTGATCTATCATGGGATATAAAATAAGCTAGCTATGTGTACTTCAATTGGGTTTTTGCCACTAGGATTAAGTCATTATTATGCAAACAGAATGCTAGGATCCATACAGATATGATGAGGTTATTGAGACCTATGGAATTTGCCCCAGAGTTGAAGATTGCCCATAATTGGGGAGATTTAATTTTATACCATGTTTCTACAGTGATAAGGGTTTATGGATTCAGGGGAACCCCCAATGTGCTGCCCTACAGAGTCCCTCTAAAGATTGGAATTGCATAAATTATGAGATAATTGGGTGGATTACAAGAAGAAGCCCTGACAAGAAAAATGAAGGGAAGTATTTTCCCTACACTTACAAGAGCCCACCATTTTATTATCTTAAAAGGTGGGTGGACACAATTTGATAGGTACTTTGAGCCCTACCATTTGGCAACCTCTGTATCCAGGTGTGCAAACAATGAAGATTTTATAATGGGCATGTTCAGGAAGAGAACCAAATGCTTGGCATTTGAACACCAATTTAACTTCCCTGAGGATATTATTAGAAATATTTTTTATCTGAGTGACCATGTGGTCAGGAAAGAGAAATGGCTGGTATACAAGAAGTCTTTGGATTCTGTGCACAATTTTGATAAGTCTTATGATCCTTTGAAGGAATTTTTCCCTTGGGCCAAGAATATTGTGTCCCTAATGACATTATTTGAGGGTATCATGCAGACCTTTAGTGAGCAAAAATAAATAATAATGGAGGCTGAGCTAGAAAAGGCTCATGCCATCTTAAGAAAAATTTAACAAGGATAATTCCACCTAGGAATTATGTCATATACAAAAGGAGGGGGTACAATACTATCATGCCCAAGATTGATAAATCTTCTAAGCATAAAGGAAAGAGGCCAGCAAGAAAGAGGCTAGTGAGTACTAGTGCTCAACAGATGCCCACTCCCAAGAAACAAAAGGTGGAGGAAAAAGAGCATGAGAGTGTCTTATACTCTCCCTCCTAGTCCCCTTTACATATGGATCACCAAGTAGCTACTGAGAAATTGGTTCAAATGGGGAACACTTGCCAAGTTTTTGTCACTGCACAATAACTACAAGGAGTGCCAGAGGAACCTAGGCATACAACTGTTGATCTCACAATGGCAGAATTTATAGGTAAATAGCTAGATCCTATAACCAAACAAGCTAGTGAAAAGTTCTTGTCAGATGATAATTTTGTCAAGGCTAGGGCCTTTATTCAACTTTTATGAAGAACTCACATTGATGAGTAAAAGGATAAGTACCATAGATTGCAGGAAGTCAAACCAAATCATACCAAAGATGATATAGAAAAGGAGGTCAAGGAAGAGCTGATGTCTAAATTTGATAAAATCACCCCTAAAGAAGGTAGAGATTTGATCAAAAAGAAGGGAGTCCTCATTTTACCCCAATGGGATTTGGCTGATGCCATAGTTTTTGATTATGTAAGAAAAGAAGAGAAACCGTTGAGTACTACTGGAGCATCAATTGGTGTATGGTTTAGTGAAGACCATGCATCTCTAGAAATATGGTCCTTGAAGAAGAAGGATAAAAGAAGATTGAATGAAAATGACCAATCTAAGGACATAGGTAGCCTCATTGTGAAAAGAATTTTTGATACTATTATGCCCTCCATCCCCGTCCCTACATTTTGTGTGCAAAATGTTGGGTCTCCCTTTTTGCTTTCTGCTTTTGGCTCTTGCCCTTCTTTCTTCCTTTTTTCTTCTATTTTCCTTCTTTGGGTTTTCTCCCCCATAGTGTTGGTTTTGCTTTTGTTTTTTTCCCTTGTATCTCCAGGACCTGGTCCTAAATTTGGTTGTTCTTTGTCCAGGATCCAAATTTTGGACTCCAGGATTCTTTGCCACGATGTCTTCTTTTTGTAAGAAGGTATGGTCTCACGGAATCCCCGGGCCTGGAGTTTGGAGGTCGGCTTGTTCCAAAGTTTGGGGAAGGAAAGTTAACTTTATTTTAGCCTCGTTATAAATAGAAATCACCTATCATTTTCACAATTACCAGGATTAAAAAACTTAAGCAATTTGAGCAAATTTCGGAGCAATATCACAGCAATTTGAGCAAAGTGATCTAGTGCGAGCTATTTCTAAGTTGTTCTGAACAATTGTGAGTGGTTTCTGGTGTTTAGTGGTGATCCTTTGAAGGTAGAAGTTATTATAGAGTTTCCTTGGCACCTTTCCTTCCTTCCTTTCTCTGGTTTCTAGGTTGGTGTTCCTGGTTCTTCTTTCGTTGTTCTGCCTTTTTCTTTGTTTTTGCTTCGTTGGTGTTTCTATTTTTGTTTGTCCTCATTTTGTTTCACTTCCTTTTTCATCTAGTTCACTGCTTGTTGGTGGGTCAGCCTTGCCAGATGGTTGTTCACCCTTTGTGCAGGTGTAGTATATTCTATAGGTTTTTTATACATGTCATTTGTTTTCCACGCGATTGTTCAAATAGCTGGTCTACGTTGTGTATATATGTACATTAGCTATATTTTAATGTATATCCTTCAAGTTTTGCATATGTATACCTTTTAGCTCTGCTCTAAATGATGTATATATTATGTATATTTTCTTGGTCATGCATCAAGCTCATCGTGCCTTAGTTTGTTTACCATTTCTAGTCTTCAAGCTCGCCCTAGACAAAATACCACCTAGTTGAAACTTGGCTTTCGGCTCATTTCAACCAGGTGGTTTTATCTCTCCCCCATAAACCATCCTATGCTTCATTTATTTCCCATGAATGCATGTAGTAATTATCCAAGTGGTTTCCACTCTACACGCATTTGGGCAAGTTGGCGCCGCTGTCGCCATAACTTCCATTTATTGCATAGCCACGTAACTTCCACGTGGGCCTAACAGCTCACTTTTTGCGCACAACTTCTAATAGTTAGTTTTATAGGCTCTAGGTCTCTTGCCCTCACCCAACCCACATCTTTCTTTTGCTAAGTATCGTGAGACCCCCGGGCCTAGATATTGGTTAAATTTCCAAGTTTGCAAAATATATATACTTTCTAGGATTTTTGAACTAAACTAACTTTTCAGGGAAAACAAGCACCACGGTTGTAAGATCTCCGGATCCTAGAGTATTATTTATCTATACATTCTGATGGTCACCTTGCGTTGTAGGTTTTTAGAGAAATATAATTCCATCATGTCTGAGGCTTCCGTATCTTCACCACTTGGGAGTCTGGAACTTCCTTCCGCGGCGGTCACCAGGGCAGTCGTAAAATCTAAAATGGAGAAGGCCTTGGAAAAATTGCCCCTCAATATGAAATACATGAAAGATAATGCCATTGTGGGATCAAAGATTGATTCCAAAGTACAGTTAATTACCAACACTAGTGTTGGGATGTCGGCCGAAATGTAGGCCTTGGTGAAAATAATGTACTTTTAGCGACAGTCCGGGCATCCACTGGAAATCAACATGGGGGATTCTAGGATCCTCAAGGCCGCCTATTTTCCATGCTTAGTGTAGTCTCTAGAATTAATCCTCACACTTATAGCACATTACAACTCTTCTGTCTAGGCCGTCATGCTTGCAGCCCTGGAACCCACCGGGTACCGTACCCCTGTGGTGTCTCTTGATGCCGCTACTCTCCAAATGGGCTTGGGGATCCCTCAATTCGACAAACCAACTATGGTTACCAAAGCAGATGCCTTAGTGTAGTTCAAACTATTGGAGGAAGCAGCCTAGATATACATGAATAACCACTAGCTCAAGACCCTGAAGAGGGATCCGAAGAGAATGAAGCTAGAACTCCCCCGGTCTGAATTTAAAGAAAGTATCTAGATGGGGATAATAACACTATCCCGAGTCTTCAGGCTACCCCATGCCTAAGAATTCTTAGCATGGATGTACTATTTTCTTCTTGGCATCTCCACCAAAGGAGAATATTTTGATTGGGCCACCATCATCTCCAACCATGTAGATTCTCAGTTTGTACAGGTGGTTCAAAAGTGAAAGTTTTATATGACTTCTTATGTTCTCTGGGCCCTAGCACAACAAAAAAACACCACCAATGGATTACTTACATCAGGCATACTTGGGATTGGCCCAGGTCAGAAGGCTCCCTGGGACTATTTCCCACAAATCTAATGGGAGGCCAATTTCTCCAGTGGCTGCTGTGTAAATGATACCTTTATCTATTACAACCTACTCACACCTACCTGGGATGTAGGATACTGCCTCTCCACAGAGGTGATGAATTTGGTCAAAATTTATAGCCATTATTATATACAGTTCCAACAACATACATACATAAGGGAGACCAGTTTCTTCAGGAAACCTTACTTGTTACCCAAACATTGTGGGAACAAGATAATTATTTTAGAATATTGTAGACAAATAATGGAGCTACATGCCTTCTATGCCTTGAAGAAGGTGACAAAAATCCCATTCAAAATTACTTTTGGGAGTTACTTGTGTAGTCTAGGCATGGCCAAGGAAGCAGACAACGAGCTCAAAAGCTACAACTTAGGAGAATTCTACTTGGTGCGAAAGAATTTTGATCTGCATGGAAAAATTGTGTCGGCACTTCCCTGGGCATCAGAGCCCCACCAATACCACATGGAAGACTTTTGGGAAGATTTCTAGGATGACGTGGAAGTCTAGAGCTGGCATTATGTCCGGATGACCATGGGAATGATGGAAAGGTTAAAGCTCCAGAGATTTCCAAATGACTTCTTAGACTCCAGATCTACAATAGATCCCCAATACAAAGAAAAGGGGATTGATAAGTTGGCCCTCCCACCAGTAGACTAGAATGCCCAGAAGGGGGCCACCATTGAAGAATTCACCTGTAATGTGGTTGAATGTAGCCACACATATTTTAAGAAAGTATGCCATGGGAGCGTTCGCAGAGCTGCCCATCCAGTGCCAAAATTGACCTCAAGAGCCAAAACTTCTTCACAAAGAGAAGATAGGGGAAAAGGAATAATGGAAACCCTAGCCCCATAGGAGACCCCCATTACAGAGAAACTAAAATAATCGCTGGTAGCATCCCAGTAAATGAAAGATAAATTAATCAAGTGATTGGCAACCTCGGTGCTCATGACTGCACCCATTCATCCGCCTTCTTCCCCTTCACTAGAAACACTAATGGTGAAGGCAACAGGGGTAGATCCAGAGAAGGAATAGGCCCTAAAGGATTCCGGGCAACCTTTGGTCACCGAGAGGAAGAAAAGGTTTAATCTGAAGCCTAAAAAGGAGCCAAAACTAGGGATGCCTCAGGTCCCACAAGTAGAAATCTTTTCTTCCGACTCCCCGGAGCTAAAAAAGGAACCAGAGCCTTCTCATGCCCTGGAAAATCATCCCCCTTAGGATGAATTTGATGATATTTTTAGAACTGGTGAATTTGGAAATTTGTAGGGGGACATTGAGCAGCCAGAGGCTGAGATCCCAGAGCAAGAAGAAGCTCCAGATTAGGAACCTGCACAGGAGCAAGAAGAGCAGGTAGAAGAAGAGAAAGAAACCGAAAAAGAGGTATCCTTCAAAGTCGTGGTGATATAGGATACGAGAGTGGACCAACAAAAGCAAAGTGAATAATTGGCATCAGCTGCAGAAACCAGACCTACGGGAGCAACCGTAACCCCAGCCACCGTGTTCCAAGCGTCACTCCCAGAGGTAACCTTTGGGGAGGTAATCACCATGACCCAAATGATAAACCTTGGCCCATTACCTCCCCCACTGCCAAAGGACACACTAGTAGAAGAAGATATCCTAGAAAAAAAGGCTAAGGAAGAGCAACAACAAGAAGGAGAAGAGAACCCTGGAGAAACCAATGAATACCCAAATGTTGCTCAAGACACAGACGACAGGGTAAATAATAAAGATACCACCAAAGAAAATACTACTATTGAGACAAAGGATATGGGGAAGGAGCTGAAAGAGGCCCATAATACTGAAGGGGCATAGCAAGATGTTGGGGAGAAGTTACAGGAACACATTTTGGCTACCAAGCCACCCCTACCACCCCCATGGTTGATAGAAACCTGAAAGAGGAAGGCCCCTCGTCAACACCCAAAGCCCGTCTCTCCTTGGTAGAGATGATGGCTCATGTATAAAACCCACCAAAGGAAAAGAAAGCTCAGATAGTTCACACTCTTTGAACTGAGCCGGGCGGAGAAACAGTCACAGTGATAGCGACACCTTCCCTAGACATAGATGAAGCAAAAACTAAGGCTAGAGATTATAACATCATGGAGATATCACTGGGGAAGAGAGGAAAATAGGGTGAAGTAGACCTGTTAAAAGGGGAAGCCAGGGTGGTGGAGGATCACTATGAAAAGGAGGCTCAAAAGCTCAAGGTAGAAAAGGAGAAAAATACAAACCTTGTGGGGTTGCTAATTGAACTGGTCTGGCCTATCAATGTTATTCCTTCGGAGGCCTCTACATCTGATGTGACACTACCATAGAGTGACATAGACTCACTACAACTGATGGAAAAGAAGGCCCAAGTAGTGGATGATCCTGTCCTTTTCTCCTTTTAGTAGTTAGATGCTCCCTTGCAGCCACCATGGTACTATGCACCAGTGCTTGCTAGAAGAAATGTTAATGAAGAAGGGAGAGTTCTTGCAATGATGTTGTTGGCAGTTTGTCTTCTGGATTGATAGTATTTTATGCTTTTTTTTCTTCATTTCCTTTTCTCTAACACTAAAATTAGATTAACAACCTCCTTTCCCTTACTACTGATGAAATATGAACTGATGGTTGTATGTTTCTTCGGTATTTAGTAGAGTGTGTTAGAGTATTGTTAATGTTTTGAATGTTCAGCATAACTATAGGTAGATGAAATATTTCTAACCCTGGAGGATCTTTTTTAGTTTATTTTTTAAGTGTAAGAATGCTTGGAGAAACCTCACCTTCTTAAATCCCTGAAGAGAATGAGTTGAAGATAACTAGCTATCCCCCTAAAAAATAGTCACATCTCCCAACTGAGCCCTGCACCATTGAGACTTGACCCTTAGGTGCTTAGAGGCCTAGGGAATCTCATTTCCCTAGACAACCTTTACAGGCGAAGTTGGCTGGTACCCCAGTACTTGATGACAACTTACATCTGCTAGCGGACCCGGTCATAAGAGTCCCATCAACAGAAACTAGTGCTAGAAGGAGGGCATAAACTCATCCCCCTCTCGAGATTCTAATTTTACACCTCTTGAGGGTTATCCAAGTCATAGTTTTAGGAGCCAAGCCTTCAGTGGGATTGGGTCTTTCTCCCCAGCAAAATTTGAAAGAATCCTTAGGTCAGCCCCAAACCCCGAAAGGTTTGTCAAACTCAAGCCTCCTGCTTGAAAGAAATAGACCCTGAAAACCACACCAGCCACTATTGTCTGGGGCTCTAGTATACCTCAGAATATCCAAACTTCTCAGACAATCTTGGGAACTAGTGCTCAACCTGTTCAAAATTCAGTTCCCCAAATGGCTACATACTTTGGTAACACCGGGTCCCCTATGGGAACTTTTTCGGGCATAGCCAATCACTTACCCTCACACCTGAAGAAGATTTTCCCACAATATGAGAACTTAGGCTCACAAACCATAGAAGAACACTTACAGACATACAAAGATGCCATGAACCGACACTAGATCCAACATAAAGATGTTGTGACCTAAATGTTTCCCCTATCCCTGGGATAGGGCAAATTGAACTAGTACCTCAACCTTCCCGCCAACTCCATCAACAGTTGGCAGGACATGGAGGATGCCTTCTTGGCTGCCTTTTGCATACATGTGGACTCAGCTTGGTCCCACAGCTAGTTCATTTCCATCAGAAAGGAACCCAATGAACCCCTTATAGCATTTAATCATCAGTTTTAATGTTCCTTGAAGTGATGCAGGAGCCCTTTCATTCCATCCTTGGAAGTAACTATATAGACCTATCTGAATGTGATGGACCCCTTCATTGCCACTCTCCTCTAGAGAATAACTACCGTGGGTGACTGAGATACTTTGGTGAAGGTTTACAACCTAGCCTTAGAATTATCTCGCGGCCTCAAAAAATCTTCGGGCGGGATTGGGTAGAGCACGCCTTTCAACATGATCCCCAGCGGAACTGCGTATGCTAGGGGATATAACCCCAATTTGGCAATGGGTTCCCCTGCAATGGAAATGAATCCCCCACCCCCGTTGATAGACCACTAGTCCTGGTATGTTTACCCATCACAGACTCAAGCAATGGCGGGTCTAAAAACATTCCCTTAGAACTAGCCACAGCAGGCACAACCTCAAACACAACTGTCCAGAGTGCCCTTATTTTAGTTGTCTGTGACTAGAGGATTGGAACCCTCGACTCTAGTAAATACTGCTGCCTTCCTAGGAAACCAACAACAACAACCGTCACACTATGATACAAACACTCAGCTGACTATTGAGGTTGAATCCCTCCAGTGAATGTTGTCCACCCTAACTGTGGACATGGGTCAGCTGAAGGTGGGGTCCTACGCACCCCAAAATTCCAATTCTCAAAGAGGGAATATTTTCTCTGGCCATCAAAACAACAATGTCACTGGAAGAAACTTCAACAATGGGCCTCGGCCCAACCATTAGCAATGGAACAATAATGTGAATATCAGAGGCCCACCTTCAAACCAAAATGCCAATCAAAGTGGTGCTGGACCATCATATTTCACACCAGTCATAGGCTTCTAGCCCATGACTAATTAGTGTAGATTGCACGACACAGGCTCCCATAATGATGTGAATTGTGTCACGATGCAAAAATTCATCATGATTTCCCAGCTGGACAGGCAATAATCGCATGATGCCCCTCCCCCAGAACCTCCTATGTAAGATCCAACTCATAGTGCATTCACCTATGGAACCATCTTCTTTGGATCCCATGGAGAAGATGAAGAAGAATCTGAATTGTAGGGATTCCTTGATGAATCGATTCCATCCTTTGAGGCCAATGCCTTCACCAACCCATGGCCTCCTTACAACATGTGGAGCTAGGTTGGTAAAGGACCAGTTTACATGTTGGCACCCCCTCCTAAAGACACTCCTCCCTGGGACAATACAACTGACTATCCTATCCCTCCAAAAGGTTCTAGCTCTAACTAAGCAAAAGACCTAGCCAAGGGAAGCCACCAATTCTTGAGAGGAGGATTTGACATTACAAAGGCATTAGAACAAACCACCACCTCCATGACCTTTATGGAAGCTTTTCTAAGTTGTCCCAAGTAGAAGAAGTCTCTTCTAAAGCTCTTGGGAAACCCAGAGGCTATAAGTCACCTACCCAAGACTATCTCTTTTGAGGATGTCAAAGCGGCTGTCTTCCAGGGAAATAATGAAGATCCTCCCTTCCTGCTAGCCCTAAATATCCAAGGAAAAAATATACACAACTACCTAGTAGACTGCGGAGCTTCGGGAAACATCATTCCCTTATCCATATGCCAGAAGCTTGGATTATGACCCACCACATCTAATGGAACAGTGATTCAATTGGATAAAACTATTGTGAAAATGGTGGGAGAATTGAAGAATTTCTGGATACAACTCATCTAGGACCCCAGGATAGCCAGCATAATCGATATCCAAGTGGTGGAAATCCCAGAGACTTATGGGATGTTATTAAGTCAAAATTGGTCTAAGTCCTTGAATGGATACTTTTCAACTAACTTCTCCCACTTGTGGCTCCCCTAGGAAGGAGAATCAAACAAGATCCAGGTTGAGAGTGAGCCCCAAATGAAGTAGGCCCTTACCAAAGTTGGGAGGGTTAATGAGGTCTTCTTCTCTAAGACCTCCCCCGAGGTGTACCAACCCTTTGAAATATTAACATTTGGCTTCACCCCTGGGGAGGATCCCATAGTCTTGCAGAGAACCCAAGACCTAGAAGACAAGTTGAGGGTTGAGGTTGACTCTCAGGGTGCCATAGCGACCCCTACTACACTTTTGTCTAGCACTTGGTGCCTGGTGAAATATTAGAAACATTCGGAGCTAGAATGTGGGCCCTACCTTTCCATCATCACCTGGCACATTGACACCCTTCAGAACAAAGAACATATCACCAATTCCCCAGAATCTAGTATCTCTACTGGAAGCACTTCTTCAATGCCATTTCCCCAGGGATCTCAATTTCAAACCCCTCTGGAGGTGAGCCTCACCCATGCACCATTAGTATAGGAGGAAGCTCCTCCCGATTCTCCCAAAGGTAATCCAAAGATTTCTCCATCTCCCTGACTCTAGACTACAAGCAATGAATTGTGGACCCTTAAGTTTGATGGGTCCTAATCCAAACAAGGATGTGGGGTCAGAGTAGAATTAATAAACCCATGAGGGAAATCCTTCCTTGCATCCTACAAGCTACAGTTCAACTACACCAACAATGTTATGGAGTACAAGGCTTTGGTCTTTGGACTCCTATTTGCATTAAGGAAAGCAATCACCCACCTCCGGGCTCTGGGTGATTTGGAGTTTATTGTCAAACAGTTCCAGAGTCAATATACATGTCATGACAAGAGACTAGCCACATACCACAATTGAGCATGGAGCCTTATTAAATATTTTGATGCCTTCAACATTGATCTTATTCCCCGGTGACAGAATTATGTCTAGGATGCCCTTTCCATCTCTGCCAGCACACTTGAGCCCATGGCTGGCTCATGACTCCAGAGATTTTCTGTGGAGATGATCCCCACCCCATCCATTCCAGATAATGTCACCCACTTTTAGGCTTTTGAAGATGATCGACATATCTTGGCCTTCATGGCCAATATTGGTGTCTTTGAGGACCATATAGTGGAGGAACGAGACCATGATGGTATTGGGCATGGTGGAAAAGATGATGGGATCATGGACCTACCCACTAACACCATCCCAAAGGGGATGGTCGTGCTTGAACGTATCTTTGACTCGGACCCTTGGGGTCTGGAAAAGATGTCATCCTCCTCTGAGGGAGGAAAATTTGAGAAAGTAAACATCAGCCAGACCGATGAAGAAAAGGTGATACACATTGGTACCTCTTGCTTCCTTGAGGAGAAGGAGAAGATTCTCATAGTTCTCTGAGAATACATAGATGTGATTGCATGGGGATATGAGGATTTGAAAACATACAACACATCCATTATGACTCATACCATTCCCCTGAAACCTGATGCTAAACCTTTTTGACAAAAGAAATGACCGCTCAACCTGCTGATAGAACCTCTAATTTGTCAGGAGGTGGAGAAATTGCTGATAGCTTGGATAATCTTTCTGATCTGGCACACTATGTGGGTTTCCAACTAAGTCCCTGTTAGGAAGAAGAGTGGTGAAATTCTCCTTTGTGTGGATTTCCAAAATTTGAATAGAGCCTCCAAGAAAGATAATCACCCTCTCCCCTCATTGGATGAGGTGTTATAGATAGTGAATGGATCCCAAATGATGTCTTTCTTTGATGGGTACTCCAGATATAACCAAGTCATGGTTAAGTATGAAGATAGAGAGAAAATGATGTTCACCACCAAGTGGGGAATGTTTGCATATCAGAGGATGACCTTTGGCTTAATTAATGCAGGGGACACATTTCAAAAGGCTATGGACATTGCGTTTGAGGGCCTTGTGAATCGGTGTATAATCATCTACATGGATGATTTGACCATCTTTTCCCAGGACAGGTGTGACCATTCCGCCCACCTCATCCAGATTTGTGAGAGATGTCGCTAGTATGGAATATCCATCAACCCTAAGAAGTGCATATTTGAGGTCACAAAAGGGAAGTTGCTCGGGCATATTGTCTCCAAGAATGGTATATCCATTGACCCTAAGAGAGTTGAAGTGCTGCTAAATTTACAAATGCCTGGCAGTAAGAAAGAGATGCGATCTTTCTTCAGAAATATCATCTTTTTTTGGCGGTTCATCACTGGATTCACTGAGATAGTCAAACCACTCAATGAAATGATGAAAAAGGATACTAAGATTGAGTGGAGTCCTGAAGCAAAGTGGACATTCACCCAGATCAAACAAATGATAATGGAGGCACCTGTCCTGGCTAGTCCAAACTACTCCCTCCCATTTTATATTTACTCCTTTGCTTCACAGCATTCTGCAGTGGCGGTGTTGACCCAATAGGTTGAAGGGGAAGAATGACCCATAGCTTTCATGAGCTCCCCCTTTAAGAATGCCAAAGTCTGGTATTCATCGTTGGAAAAGTAGGCATTTTCTCTTGTTCACGTTGTGAAGAAATTCTGACATTATATTCTCTGGAGCGAGGTGCATGCTATCATCCTAGACCAAGCTATGAAATCTCTGCTGATGCAAAGTGAACTAGGTGAAACATAGGGGAAATGGATGGCCATCCTGTAGGAATATGAACTAGAAATGAAACCCATGAAGATAGTCTAAGGCCAGGGACTAAGTTGAGCAATGGGAGAAGAGACTCCCCATATAGAATGTCAAACTTACACAGTGGAGTCTATCACTCGGGACCCGTGGTACACCAATCTGGTGTACTTATTGCTAAATAACAAATGTCTGGAAGGGTTACCTCCTAAAAAACACCATGCCATGCGGATGAAAAGCACCCACTTCATGATCAAAAATTCCACGCTTTACCACAGGAACTATGAGGGAATGTACCTTAGGTGCATCGATAGGGACCAAGCTGAGAAAATGATCAAAGAATTCCACGGGCAGTTCAGAACTGGGCATGGCTCAGCTGACGCCACCACCCATGAAATCCTTCAGGCTAGATATTATTGGCCCTGTATATTTAAAGATGTTTACACTCATGTTCGGAGGTGCCATACTTGTCAGACTGCCGCACATCATGAATGTAACCCCACAATGCCTTTACAACCAGTCTTCGAGGCTAGGCTTTTCGCCCAATGGGTATTTGACTTCATTAGGGAAATCAACCCCAACTCATCTACCAACCACTGATACATCCTGACTGCAACTGATTACTGTACCCGGTGGTCTGAAGCTATACCTTGCAAAAATAACACGGCAGACATAGTTATTAAACTCTTGGAAGAAAAAATCGTAAGATTTGGAATGTCCTTCGCCATAGTATGTGACAATGGTCTGGCATTTTCTTTAGTGCAATTTCTTGAATGGACCTATAATTGGAAGATCACTTTGAAGCTTTCCAACAACTATTACCCCCAGGGGAACGGCGTTGCTGAATCAATGAACAAAAATTTACTTGAAGTGATCAAACACCTGCTAGAACAAAATCCCCAGGATTGGCATCAAAAGCTAAGGTTTTCCCTCTGGAAAGATTGCATTTGAATTAAGGCTTCCCTGGGAACATCCCCATTCCATCTAGTTTATGGCCAGAACCCAATATTCCCAATCAACTTACAGATCCCAGTTTTGCAGTTTATGCAGGAATTCAGCAATTGGGATAACATTGTAGAGGTTCGGCTCCTAAATTTGATGTGGATGGAAGAACAATGAGACATAGCCCTTGAACATTTCACATGTCATCAAGTAGTGTCAAAACGATGGTTTGACTGAAGAGCCCAATACAAGGCCTTTCGAATTTCAGACTTGGTCCTGCTATGGGACAAGGCCCAAGAAAAGAAAGGAAAGCACACCAAGTTCCAATGGCTCTAGCTCAGGCCATACCTAATCTCAGAGATCTGCGGGGAAAATACCTATCACCTTAACACCATGACTGAAGAACCTGTCCCATTTCTCATCAATGGACAGTTTCTGAAATATTATTTCAAATAAGGTTGGTTTGCCCAAAGTTGTATTTTATGTAAAGTCCCCTTGTAAATATTTCTTTCCCAATGCCTTGTTGGGAGGTACCTTGCCTTGTAAATAGTTTTGTTGGTCATCCTTTGGGATTGCCCTTTTCTTTTGTTGTTCTTTGTTTTTCTCACCTTTTTCTTAGGTCCTGGAATTTTTCTCTCCCTTTTGTAAGGATTGGTATGCTTCACATAACATCTGGTCTCTGGGATGTTGTCTTTAGAATGGCGGTGAACTTAGGAATCTATTGTTAACATGGTGGAATCGGTTTGGTCCCTAGAGTTATCTTGCAAATTTTTTAGTAAATTATGAGTAATCCTCATCGGATTTATCCCCAAAAGTCCAGTAATCAATTAAGTCAAAATTCTAAAGGCACAAGTAATCGGACACACCGAGGGTAGATCAGTCGCACTGATTTACTGACCCAAGTCTAAACTTCTAAAGTTTCCTCCTGGATCTAGAGTTCCCTCCCCCATTCAACATATTAAGGAAGGTGGAAGGGTGAAAGAAGTACCACCATTAAATTTATCTAAGCTTAAGCTTGATGGTGAAAGAAGTACCGCCCTCCCACCCAAAGACATAAAATAACAAAGCAAAGAAGTGGGACGAAACTCTGGTGTCTGGGAGAAATGAGTGGATTTGATGACTTTGAGGTTTGATATACTTAGTGCCTCCTCTCTACTTCTCCTAGAGGTCATTGGCTTGAATTCCTTCCAAAGCACACACCTCACCACTGATAAAAGGATCACGGGTTAGATCTCACATGGTCAAATTTTCTCAGAGGTTTCATGCCTTACAAGTAAGATGCTTCAAGTAAGAATTTGTTCTAGTTTTGCTAACCAAAGCTTCCGTAGTTCTCAAATGTGACAAGGAATTCATCCCAGATAGTCACCATTTGTTATGCCCTGCATCCCTATCCCTACATTTTGTCTACAAAATGTTCGGTCCCCCATTTTGCTTTATTCTTTTGGCTCTTGCCCTTCTTTCTTCCTTTTTTCTTTTGTTTTCCTTCTCCAGGTTTTCTCCCCTATGGTGTTGGTTTTTCTTTTTTTTTTGTCCCTTGTGTCTCCAGGACCCATTCCTAGAGTTCATTGTTCTATGTCTAGGATCCAGATTCTGGACTCCAGGATTCTTTGCCACAATGTCTTATTTTCGTAAGAAGGTATGGTCGTGTGGGATCCCTGGGCCCAGAGTACGGAGGTCAGCTTGTTCCAGAGTTTTTGGAAGGAAAGGTAACTTACTTTAACCCCAGATATAAATAGAAATCACCTGTCATTTTCACAATTATTGTGATTAAAATACTTAAGTAATTTGAGTGAATTTTAGAGCGATATCATAGCGATTTGAGCAAAGTCTAGTACGAGCTATTTTCAAGTTGTTCTGAACAATTGTGAGTGGTTTCTCATGTTGAGTGGCAATCCTTTGAAGATAGAAGCCATTATAGAGCATCCTCAGCACCTTTCCTTCCTTCCTTTCTCTGGTTTCCAGGTTGGTGTTCCTGGTTCTTCTTCCGTTGTTCTGCCTTTTTCTTTGTTTTTTCTTTGTTGGCATTTTTATGTTTGTTTTTCCTTGTTTTGTTTCGCTTCCTTTTTCATCTAGTTCGCTGCCTGTTGGTGGGTCAGCCCTGCCAGAAGGTTGTCCACCCTCTATGCAGGTGTAGTATATTCTTTAGGTTTTGTATATATGTCATTTGTTTTCCGTGCGGTTGTGTAAATAGCTGGTCTGCATTGTGTATATATGTATATTAGCTATATTTCAATGTATATCCTTCCAATTTTGAATATGTATACCTTTCAATTCTATTGTAAATGATTTATATATTGTGTATATTCACTTGGTCATGCGTCAAGCTCATCATGCCTTGTTTTTTTTACCATTTCTAGTTTGCAAGCTCACCCTAGACAAAATACCACCTGGTTGAAACTTGACTTTTGGCTGGTTTCAACCAGGTGGTTTTCTCTCTCCCCCATAAACTAGCCTATGCTTCATTTATTTCCCACAAATGCATTTAGTAATTATCCAGGTGGTTTCCACTCTACCGTGTTTGGGAAAGTTGGTGCCACCATCGCCATAACTTCCATTTATTGCATAGCCACGTAACGTCCATGTGGGCCTGACAGCTCACTTTTCATGCACAACTTCTAATGGTTAGTTTTCTAAGATCCGGGCCTCTTTCCCTCACCCAACCCATGTCTTTCTTTTTCTAAGTATGGTGAGACCCTCAGGCCTAGATATTGGTAAAATTTCCAAGTTTACAAAATATATACTTTCTAAGATTTTTGAACTAAACTAACTTTTCACGTAAAATAAGCGTCGTAGTGGTAAGATCTCTAGATCCTGGAGTATTATTTATCTATACATTTTGATGGTCACCTTACCTTGTAGGTTTCCAGAGCAATATACTTCCATCATGTCTGAGGCTTCTACATCTTCACCACCTAGGAGTCTAGAACTTCCTTCCGCGGTGGTCACCAGGGTAGCTGTAAAATCTAAAATGGAGAAGGCCTTGCAAAAATTACCGCTCAGTATGAAATAAATGAAAGATAACACCATTGTGGCATCAAAGATTGATTCCAAAGTATGGTTAATTATTGACACCAGTGTCAAGATGTGGGCTGAAATGCAGGCCTTGGTAAAAATAATGTACATTCAGCGATAATGCAGGGATCCGCTGGCAATCAACATCAAGGATTCTGGGATCCTCAAGGCCACCTATTTTTCATGCTTATTGTAGTCTCCAAAGTTAATCCTCACACTTGCAACACATTAAAAATCTTCTATCTGGGCCATCATGCTCGCAGCCCTGGAACCCACTGGGTACCCTACCCCTATGGTGTCTCTCATGCCGCTACTTTCCAGATGGGCTTGGGGATCCCTCAATTCAACAAACTAACTGTGGTTACTAGAGTAGATGCCTTAGCATAGTTCAAACAGTTGGAGGAAGTAGCTGGGATATACATGAAAAAACACTGGCTCAAGAACCCAAAGAGGGATCCCAAGAGAATGAAGCGAGAACTCCCCCGGTCTAAATTTAAAGAAAGTATCTAGATGGGGATAATAGCACTATCCTAGGTCTTCAGGTGACCCCATGCCTGAGAATTATTAGCATGGATGTACTATTTTCTGCTTGGCATCTCCACCAAAGGAGAATATTTTGGTTGGGCTGCCATCATCTCCAACCATGTAGATTCTCAGTTTCTACAGGTGGTTCAAAAGTGGAAGTTTTATATGACTTCTTATGTTCTCTGGGCCCTAGTGAAACAATGACCCACCACCAAAGGATTACTTACATTGAGCGTACTCGGGATTGGCCTGGGTCAAAAGGCTCCCTGGGACTATTTCCCATAAATCCAATGGGAGGCTAGTTTCCGCAGTTTTTGCAATGTAAATGACGCCTTTATCTATTACAACCTTCTCACACCTACCCAGGATATAGGATACTGCCTCTGTACAGAGGTGATGAATCTATTCAGAAGTTACAACCATTATTATATATAGTTCCAGCAACATACATACATAAGGGTGACCAATTTCTCTGGGAAACCTTAGTTGTTATCCAAACATTGTGGGAATAAGATAATTCTTTTAGAATATTGCAGACAAATAATGGAGCTACATGCCTTCTATGCCTTGAAGAAGGTGACAAACATCCCATTCCCAATTACTTGTGGGAATTACTCATGCAGTTTGGCCATGGCCAAGGAAGCAAACAACGAGCTCAAAAGCTACAACTTAGTAGAATTCTACTTGGCAGGAAAGAATTTTGATCCGCATGGAAAAATTGTGTCAGCACTTCCTTGGGCATCAGAGCCCCACCAATACCACATGGAAGACTTCTAGGAAGATTGCCAGGATGACATGGAAGTTTGGAGCTGGCATTACGTCTGGATGACCATGGGAATGATGGAAAGGTTAAAGCTCTGGAGATTTCTAGATGACTTCTCAGACTTTAGATCCACAATAGATCCCCAATACAAAGTAAAGGGGATTGATAAGTTCCACCAATAGAATGGAATTCCCAAGAGGGGCCCACCATTGAATAATTCACCTGCAACATGGTCGAACGTAGCCACACATATTTTAAGAAAGTATGCCCTAGGAGCATCCGCAGAGCTGCCCAGCCGGTGCAAAAATTGACCTCAAGAGTCGAAAATTCTTCACAGAGAGAAGATAGGGGAAAATGAATAATGGAAACCCTAGCCCCATAGGAGACCCCCATTAAGGAGCAACTAAAACAATCGCTACTAGCTTCCCAACAAATGAAAGACAAATTAATCATGCGGTTGGCAACCCCGGTGCTCATGACCGAACCCATTCATCCACCTTCTTCCCCTTCACTAGTAGCACTAATGTTGAAGGCAACAAGGGTAGATCCAAAGGAGGAACAGGCCCTAAAGGATGTGGGGACACCTTTGGTCACCAAGAGGAAGAAAAGGCTTAATCTAAAGCCTAAAAAGGAGCCAGAACTAGGGATGCCTCAGGTCCCACAAGTAGAAATCCTTTCTTCTGACTCCCTAGAGCCAGAAAAGGAACCAGAGCCTGCTCATGCCCTGGAAAATCCTCTCCCTTAGGATGAATTTGATGATATTTTTAGAACTGATGAATTTGGAAATTTGCAGGGGGACATTGAGCAGCCAGAGGCCGAGTTCCCAGAGCAAGAAGAAGCTCCAGGATAGGAACCTACATAGGAGCAAGAAGAGCATTTAGAAGAAGAGAAAGAGACCAAAAAAGAGGTATCCTCTGAATTCCCAGTGATACAGGATATGAGTGTGGACCAACAAAAGCAAAGCAAATAATTGGCATCGGCTGGGGAAACCAGACCTAAGGGAGCAACCGTAGCCCCAGCCACCATGTTCCAATCACCACTAACAGAGGTAACCTTTGGGGAGGTAATCACCATGGCCCAAACATTAAACCTTGGCCCATTGCCTCCCCCACTACCAAAGGACACACTGGCGGAAGAATATATCCCAGAAACAGAAGCTGAGGAAGAGAAACAACAAGAAGGAGAAGAGAACCCTTGAGAAACCAATGAAGACCTGAATGTTGTTGAAGACATAGATGGCATGGTAAAGAATACAGATACCACTGAAGCAAATACTATTGGTGAGATAGAGGATACAGGGAAGGAGCCAAAAGAGGCCCATAATAGTGAAGGGGCATAGCAAGATGTTTGGGAGAAGTTGCAGGAACACATTTTGGCTACTAAGCCACCCCTACCACCCCTATGGTTGATAGAAACCTGAAATAGGAAGACCCCCTGCTCAACACTCAGAGCCCATCTCTCCTTGGTTGAGATGATGGCTCAGGCACAAAACCCACCAAAGGCCAAGAAAGCCTGGATAGTTCACACTCTTTGAACTGAGCTGGGTAGAGAAATAGTCACAGTGATAGTGACACCTTCCCCAGACGCAGATGAAGCAACAACTAAGGCTGGAGATTATAACATCATGGAGATATCATTGGGGAAGAGAGGAAAATATGGTGAAGTAGACTTGTTAAAAGAGGCAGCCAGGGTGGTGGAGGCTCGCTATGAAAAGGAGGCTCAAAAGCTCAAGGCAGAAAAGGAGAAAAATGCAAACCTCATGGGGTTGCTAACTAAGGTATCCCAGCATATCAATCTTATTCCTTTGGAGTCCTCTACATCTGATGCACCACTACCACAGAGTGACATAGACTCACTATGGGTGATGAAAAAGAAGGCCCAAGGGGTTGATGAATGAGTTACTTTGTAGTTGGGAAACATCCAGCATTTCTTAGTGTCCACACTCCCAGACTTATATGTGGCCCACCATGTATTACATTAGGCTAAGACCACCGTCAGTATATGGGAGGTAGATATTGAAAATTTTGAGGCATGGAAGGTTGAGTTTGAAGAACTCATCGGCCTCAGAGAGGAAGTTGTCTTCGAGTCGGGAATTTTGGGGGAAGATTCATTTGAGTTTGTGAGGACCCAGCACTTTAGAATTTACCTCACATTGGGGGTAATCAAGCAACTAGTGGGGACTCTACAGGATAATATTAATACAGTACAATATTCTTTCAATTTATACAAGTCTTTTGTTATGAAGGTCTTCGGAGCTGATCCATTCAGCACTGACACATGCATGCCAGAGGAATATGTTTTGGGGAAGTTTGATGAGCTAATGGAGTCAAGGTATCAATCCCCAGAGGGAATAGATGGAGCTCAAATGACAAGAATAACTCGCATGGTACTCAGTGGCCATGATGCGGCAAAAATGGTGGATGAATTTAAGGGAAATGTTCCAGATCTGGGGGAACAGATTTAGGTGGCCAAGTACCGATGGGCTGGCCTTAAAGATATTGATAAAGATGCAATATCCCATCTCCTCTAGACCTTCAATGATAATAAGAAACAATAAAGGTTCTCCGGGGGCTGGAGAAAACCTAAGTGTTTTTTGTATTCTTTATTCTTTCATAATGTAAATTCCCAGATCTCGGAGTCCCAGATCCTATATTTTTGTATTCTTTCAGTGATCAGTGTCCTGGTCCCCAAGGCTGACCAATTAATTTCAAAGTAGTTAATAAAGATTTCTAGAGGGTAGATAGCTACATCAAGGCACGTCAGATCGGAAAGCAGTTTTCTGAAAGGTGGTCTTCCTCAGGCACCATTTCAATGTTACACCTGGCACATCAGAGACAGGGCACCACTTTTCCAATTTATGAGGCATGTAGCCTTGATCCCCAGGGGATTGGATTTCTTCTTTCTTCTTCTTAGATCTCTTCTCGAGACCAATTCTTCCATTCGACCTCTCATCTTTTTCTTCCGACATGACAGGCCTATTCTATCTCTAGGTCTTTTGTAGAGTGGCGCTGGTAGTACTGGCCACCAGATAATATATTCTATTGTATAGTGTAACATAAGTCAGGGTTAGGATTAGATGTGTATATGTATAAATAGTAAGTCTGGCCCTATTCCAAGGGTCAACAAAATTGATGATTTTGTTGTCCATAGTAATAGAAAAGTAGTTTTTCATTTCTTAGTTGTAGAGCTCAATGCTCCTTAAGTCTTTAAGCTTTCAGTAGTTAGATGCTCCCTTGGAGCCACCATTGTACCATGCACTAGTACTTGCTAGAAGAAATGTTAATGAAGAAGGGAGAGTTCTTGCAATGATGTTGTTGGCATTCTGTCTTCTAGATTGATGGTATTTTATGCTTTGTGTTCTTCATGTCCTTTTCTCTAACACTAAAAGTAGATTAACGACCTCCTTTCCCTTGCTACTGATGAAATATGAATTGATGGTTGTGTGTTTCTTCAGTATTTAGTATAGTGTGTTAGAGTATTGTTGATGTTTTTAATGTTCAACATAACTATAGGTAGATGAAATATTTCTAACCCTGCAGGATCTTTTTTAAATTATTTTTTAAGTGTAAGAATGCTTGGAGAAACCTCACCTTCTTGAATCCCCGGAGAGAACGAGTTGAAGATAACCAGCTACCCCCCTTGAAAATAGTCACATCTCCCAACCAAGCCGTGCACCATTGAGACCTGACCCTTAGGTTCTTGGAGGCTTGGGGAATCTCATTTCCCTAGACAACCTTTACAGGAAAAGTTGGCTAGTACCCCGATACCCGGTGAAAACTTACATCTGCTGGCAGACCCGGTCATAAGAGTCTCGTCAACAGATACCTTAGGTATTGAGGCAGCTAACCTTATTTTTGAAACTGCCAATTTGAGTTTGAAGGTGGTTGAAAAGAAGAAAGAGGCTTATAATAAATTAAACCAAAAATATGAATTTGTCTTAAAAGCATACAATGATGAAAGGGTTAAATCCTTGCAGAAGGATGACAGAATAGCATTTTTGGAGGGGAAGCAAATAGGACAAATAATGACTCAGAAGATGATTGCATAGGAACCTCACCAACCTTCATCATCTAGTCCATATGTCACTTACCCTCATTCTCCCATGCCCTCAAGCCATGTTACTCTAATAGATGTTGATTTTGAAAGAGTTGATTATTGGAGGAAAGGAAAAGGCTAGAAGAAAATACTAAAAGGGACCTTGAAGAATCTTTAGCCTACAAAGAAGCAAAGGAATGGTTAAAATAGAGACATACTAATAAAATATACTCTATCCTTTGAAGATGTGCCAAGGAGGTAAATCTGGCTGATCTTTATTTGTTAGGAAAAAGGGTTTTTAACATTATCAACGAATATGAAGCAGATAAAGATCAATGGGGTTTGGTCATAGACACCTAGAAAGGAAAATCTGCTGAAGTGAAATCTTTTTATTCCATGTCCAAAGAAGAGAAAAATATTGATATTGTTTTGACCAGAACTCACAAGTGTCTGAAGTTAATGGAAGACTTGGACATCAAAAGAAATATCCTCATCAGGAAAGTGGAAACTTTGAGAAGAGAGCTTTCTAAGGATAGGTATGAAGTGTACCCCAAAATGTTCAAGAAAGATGGTGATTTAAAGAATGAGGCACTATGGTTGAGACAAATAAAAGAAGCAATAAATGCCGGTACACGTAGTATCATTACCTTGGATGACACAATTTTATTTTTTCAAACTATAAGTATCATTAAAAAAGAAAGGAAATTTTTTGAGTTCTGGAAGGAGGAAGTTAAGAAGGAAAGTGCCAGCTAGGGAGAGGTCATCAGTAAGAAAGATGAAATACTTGGTTTTAATGATGACTATAAATTTCTATTATATATCAAATTCTATCTTACAAAGGCACTGCCAAATTTATCCAGGCCCTAATAGATTTTACTTCAATTGAACAAGAAAAACTAATTGCAGCATATCACTATTTTCCAACATATAAAATAAGATTGAGTAGATTTACACTATCCATAAGTTAATCAAAGTGTGCTTCAAGATTTGATTGTGTGAGTTTTTTTAGCATATGTGTTTTAGATGACACTCCATGATCTATCATCAAGATGATAGAGAGAAGGGAAAAATCACAAATTTAGTAATCCAATCACATAGTATAGTTATGAGGGTCATCAACATGTTTGTATGTATTTTAATGATACTATACATCAACCAAGTCAATAAGCTACAAGCACATATTGCATTTGAGTTATCAATCAGTAAAGTACATCAAGAATTTACGTCAAACTTGTCTGCATAGCTTTCCCTTTCTATATAGAATTCATGGGATTTATAATAAAAATATATTATAAACCATCTCATTAGGAATTCATATAAATCCCCAGCTATTGACCCACAATCTTAAATCCAGTCACAATTTGAAAAAAATTAGAAAAATTTCAGGTGTAAGCCACTAACTTACCATTGAATTTGTCATCTATGTTGAAGAGGTATTGGTATATGAAAACCCAACACCTACTGGGGATTCCATGAACAATAAATTGGCTACTGTATATAATGTTTGTGTATGAGGAAATCTTCAATCTATTGGGAGAAAGCTCAAACATGAGAAGTTAGCGGGTTAGCACATATAATTGATGGAATAAGCAAGAAACTAGCAAGACATCATCATAACATCAGATTCAGCTAAAATAAGGTATTGCACCCTACACTATTTGTTTATTTTTCTCTTTCAATTGATTGTGAATGTTCTCTCTCAAACAAAAATGAAATGGATCCCTTATGCAATGCAACTCATGAATGCAAGATTGGAAACAAAGAAGATATTCAAGAGCTAGTATGAAGAACTAGTCTCAAATCCTTCTCAAAGATGATTGTCTAAAACTATGGAAATGATATGAAACATGAAAGACAGAAACTATGATTAATTATCCATTATCGTAGCATGTAATTTCTAAATGATTTAAACATAAAAGCATGAAACTAGCAATAAACTCCTAGAACTAAAATAGCATAATAACAATGCAAGAATGAGAGATGAAAATACAAGAGGAGAAGGCATCTATTTATAGATTTTTGGGAGAGAAGAGGAGGGCTTGAATGAGGTGGCACCTATGTGGCATCCACATAAGAGTCACATAAGGGACACATAGGCTTGGAAGGGATGACTATTTTGGAGTCAAAAATAGCATTAAATGTTTGAGTGGCTCAAGATATTCAAGTGGGGGAAAATTTTGTAAGAGTATTTAAGAGGAATGGGTGGCCATTTTGGAGAGAATTTTTACACATGTGTGAGCATTCTGTTAGCATTAAAGGGGTTAGGAATCACCCTTTTAAGTAGGATCAGAGGATAATTAGGTGGAGAAGTATGCTTAAGAAGTGAGGTGATGGGTCTAGAGTAGGAATTGGGTAGGCTTAGGGTAGGCTTCTAGATTGGATTAATAGGTTTCTAGCTAGGGTTTAGATTATAATCAAAATTAAATATGAATAAATCATAGCTTAGAAGATTTAGGGATATGGACGATTTTTAATAAATATAAATATATTAAAAAGGGATTTTATGAGAAAAATATATTTAAATAAAATAAAAAAGGATAGTATTTAGATTATTGATAAATACTAGCAATGAAACTATTTGATTGATTAAATTAAATAGTTAGATGAACAAAAGGGAAATTAATAATAATAGTATTTTTGGAAGTCTACATTTTAACCCTCTTTGACATTGCATCGCAAGTGATGTTACGTCAAAGACAAGAAAATAAGTTTCCCCAGAGGAAGAGGGTTTCTAGTAGTCGTGCTGAAGAAACGACGATATAGGGTTGTGCTCCCTGGAGAAAAGAACACAACAAAGACAATGTTGTGGGATTTTCTCAAAAAAGAATGCAATGGGAAGGAGGAAGGGAGAGGGGGTAATAAATAGAAGCCTTCTAAAATGCAACTAAGAATGAGAATGTAATGATGAGCCTTGGGGATCCATTTGTGTGAAACATATGGAGAGAAAATCCAATTTTGATATTGCAAAAGGAGGTATGCATCAGGTGTTTGAAAACACAGATGATAGGATTCCTTTGCATGGACTAGATGCTCCAACAAAAGCACACTCAAAAGATGCATGTATCAGTAGCCACCAGTCACAACACACCAAGATATAACAGATCGAGGTAGTGGTGAGTAGGTTTAAACTGACACAAAAAGATAAAATAAATAAAGAAGGCCTCATGACCAAGTAGTCATTCAGTCCAAAGTTCTTTCAATGAACAAGATTGATGTGATGAAGAATTTGATAAGCTGATGCTAGAAGGATGCATCCTGACGGGTAAGGATTGGATTGGATTTGATTAAAAGATATCCGCTGGCAAAAGATGTGAACAGAATGAGGAGCAAGGATAGTTGGTCGCAAATCTGATTTGGTGAGAAAAACATGATCACAGTCACAGGAGTCCAAATGTCACTAAAAATCTAAAAATAGATTGATATGAAAGGAAGGAAATGTTTATAGCAATATTTTGGACAATTTTTTATTTTTTGGAAATTTTTTGTAATTTTCCTGAATTTTTTGGGATTTCTGTAAGTTTTTTTTTTTTTTGGATTTTCTGTGCATTTAGACTATACAACGGGAGTAATAATACAAAAATATACAGGCAGGGGGAGAAAAGGAATAGGACAAATTTTTGAGGAAAATGGGGGGCTGTAAGAGGGGTGGAGGGCAAAAAGAAGGTTATTTGTGAATAGTGATTGGAAGAAAAAAGAGATCTAGAGAGAAAACATGGCGGACGAGAGGTTGAAGGGGCAGTTGGGAGAGTGTGCGCGGACTCATGGGAGACCCGCGGAGCAGCCAGTTTTGGTGAGTAGCGTAATCAAGACCTAAAATTTACTTTTTTCTGAGTTTTTAATACTTTCAGGTTGGGTTAGGGGTCATAAATGTGGGTAGAAGCTTGGCAAATTGGAAAATCTAGTTCTTGAACTGGTGTATGTGAAGACACCGATCCTTGGATTGACATCTTTGTAGATGTCAGTCCTCGAACATGCATCGGCGAGGACATCAATTCTGAACCAGCATCTTCAAAGATGTCAGACCCAAATCCGCGTCTTCCAAGATAGGGGTCTAGCAAAAAATAAGTGCAGACACCGGTTGAAGAACTAACATCTCTGAACGAATAGGTGTCTACACCAAAAGGGGCAAACGCTTAAGGGGAGGGAAAAGGATGGACCCTAGTGGGGGCCGGGGATGGGTTGGAAATAGTCCTAGGGACATGATGCCCCATTCTGGGAGGGGTTAGACTAGAAGTAGAAGAAAGATGTTATTGACATGGTGGTGTTAGATTTTAAAGGAGCAGTTCCCACCACTAGGATCTCAGGACCACTGGCCACCGACGATGGAGTTGGAGGTTCAGTTGACAGATGTGGATTGGGGGCTACTGATCGATGTGAGTATAGGAGGCACGAAAGCCAGGAGAGCCTTATGCATGAAGATATAGGCTACCGCTAAGATACACCTTCGTGGGCTAGACAAGATATTGGTGACGATTGCTAGATGAGATCCAGGTTTTCTGTTGGACTCCATACAAGCTATGCGAGCCTTGGAGAATGATGGACTAGCAGGTAGGAGCATAGGACAAGTTTGATGATTCCATATACCTCTCACATGTGTAGACATATTTCTTTTTATTGGGGAGGACCATCCACCAGATAGAGTAGTATAGGCCATGACGGGTCATGAGGTAGTTTGGGTTGCAGCAGGGGGTGGTGGTGGAGGATGGTTTACATCCTCATGTCACCAAGGAGGTTGACATTTGCGGGAGGTACACTGATGCTTTGACAGTGAGGGTGGCATGGAGGACTATGGCATGGGTAGACTATGTGGCCTGGTCAGACATAGTAGATGTGGGGATGACTATAGAGCATGAAACCTGGTAGGCCACACACACACCTTTACGTCTCATAGACCTAGTATAGGTGGCAACCCATGAGTAGCCTACAGGGGATATGGAGGTTGATGATGGGACAATAGTAGGCAATTCTTCAGAGACCTCAGCAGTAGGACAAAGGAGGAGACCGCGACAGAGATGAGTCTGCCAATGGACAGAGGTACAGGCAGAGGGTGGACAAGATGAGGGGCCATGGGGGCCACCAGGAGATGGACATGATCAAGCACCTTAGGTACCTATTTAGGGATAGGTTTAGGCACATCAAGTGTCAGCACAAGTATAGGAACCATAGGGGCCACCAAAAAAATATGTGTCACAAGAGACACATGATACTGTCATCATAGAGAAAGACAGTCTATAGACTGAGTGTGCGTGACTACAGGGACTGCTAGGGATGGAAAAGGTGTCAAAGACCAGCCTACAGACAAAGATGACCCAGGTACAGGGCTTGTTAGCTACAAAGATAGCATGGGAAGATAGGGTCAAGGGTGCACTTGATGCCCTATAGGGTAGAGTAGACTCAGGTGAGCTCTCGATGGTGGACTTAACCCAAGATGTCTCTGAGCTACGGACATAGATAGGGACACTGAAAGATTAGTTGGGTACCCTCACAGAATAGTTGGATCAAGGGATAGAGAAGATTATAGCATTGACCTCTGAGAGGGATTCAACATAGAGGCGGGCATAGTCATACAGGATAGAGTGAGACATTTCTTGACAGACAACTAGTGCAGGTGGGGTGAGCCAGGTGGTGCCAGAGGCCTTTGTGGTGTATAAAGACGTAGCCAGAGAAGGAAAGGAGGCAGCCCACTATCAGGCATTGTACCATGAGTTAGTACCTAAGGGAATGAGATAGGTATTTTTAGAGAGGTCTCAGTCACACACCACATGTCGTGCATCTGCATCTCAGGGATCAATTGGGATGCCCCCACCTACACCACCAGGAGGGGGATCATCAGAGCAGCTAGTATGGTCTGATCAGAGGATTTTTGTGACACACATTTTTTGTATTTTGAGATGAGATGTACATGTATATCAGCACCTAGGTGTACGATGATGTATTTATTAATGACATACATTGTACTTATGATTTTATATATATGATGATCGATTGATGATTCTATGACTCTTTGTGATTCTTTTGCACTGATCTATATGAATTTATGATGCATATGTTTATATGAATATTGACATTGATGCTTGCAAGATGTGATGTTTTATGATTATGTATATATAGGATGAGATGTTTAGATGCATGTACGTAGATGTATGCTTATGCATTTGATGTATATTGTAGTATTTGTGATGAAATGTAATGGATGCATTTAATATGTTTATGATTTTTTTTACGATGTAATGTAAGGAATTGTAATGATCCTAATGAAAATGTAGGGATGATATCAAAATGTATGTATGCAGCAGATGCAACAGATGCAATGGCACTCATGTTTTTAGTGTGTGTCACATCCAACTGATGAACCAGACTGGCGGACTATAAAGGACCAGGCAAAGAAGGTCAGTATGATGGAATCTCAGAGTGTTAGTGCGATGGTGAGGACTGAATATGTCATGAATATACAAGGAGAAAAATGAGCGATTAATTACAAGTGAGTATGTACAAATATTGTTGATGAGACTTGATTGGATCTTGTTGTTTGATGTGTGCGATAGTGTTGGAACACAGATAGAATACGGGAAATGCTAAAGTTTGTGGGGATGTGGTGATGGAGATGGAGGGGAGAAAGATTTTGATATATAATGGAATGGTCCATTATGTGTGACGCCTTTTGCTAGGTTTTCATCACCCATACTAGTCCAAGGTGCCTGATTGCCAAGTTTTCACCATTGGACAAAATTTTTCTCTTTAATCTTCTTTTTTTGATTTTTTTGATGGTTTTGATGTTGTCCAAGTGCCTGTTTGCCAAGTTTTCACTGGGACAACCATTTTTCAGCTTCTTTTCTACTTTTTTGAGATTTTTTTAGGACTATTTTACATTGTTTTTGTACTTTTTTTAGGACTTTTTATGGATTTTTTAGATAACTAGAATGAATAACCAGATGTTAGGCATAGAAGTGCCTTAGATGAATGATCTTGATAGGATCATTCAAGGGCTCTCCCTTAGGGGTGGAGAGTTGATATACCCCAGAACCAAAGAATGCAGTGACAATGTATGGGCCTTGCTAGGTAACCTTGAACTTACTTTTCTTTTCCCGATCAGTACCCACTTTCTAATTTTTATTTAGCACAGAGTCCCCTACATATAACTAGCATGGGTGGACTTTCTTGTTATAGTTCTGCTTGAGTCTATTTTGATAAACAATAAGGTGATCATAGGCTTGCTGGTGCTTTTCATCTAGTAGATCAAGCTACGTGAGTCTTTCTACTCGGTAATCTTCATCACAATCAAACCTCTTAGAGAAACTTGGAGGGATGGTAATTTGACCTCAATTGGTAAGACAACTTCAACACCGTAGACTAGGGAATATGGAGTAGTGCCTGTAGGAATACTGTAGGAAGTGTGATATGTCCATAGGGCAGGGTTGACTTGAAGATGCCTATCACAAAAAGTATCATTAACAAATTTCTTGAGGATCTTGAGGAGGGTCTTAGTAGTTGCCTCAGCTTGGCCATTATCTTGAGGAAAATATGGACTAGAGAAATGGTGATGGATATGGAGATGAGCACATAGATCACTAACATGTTGATTTTCAAATGGTATTTCATGATCTATGAAGATAGCAGAGGGTATGCTGAAATGGAAGACAATATGGTAGAGGATGAATTTTGAGATCTGGACAGCTATAGTGAGTGTGAGCAGAATTGCTTCAACCAACTTTTTAAAGTACTCAGTTGCTATTATTATGTATTTGTGGCCTTCAAAAGAGAGGAGAGTAATCTTACCAATGAGGTCAAAACCCCAACAAGGTAAATGCCATGGGGGCACAATAGCCCAGAGGTCCTATGTAGGAACATGGATCAAATTGGGATTATGTTGACAAGGTAAGCACTTCTTGATGAATTCACAAGCAACATGTACCATTGTAGGCCAATAGTATCTTGTTCATAAAATTTGCTTGGCTAGGACCATGCCACTCGTGTGGGTACCACAAATTCTAGCATGTACCTCTTGTAAAGCTTGGGAAGCCTCATTTTCATCTAAATATCTAGAGAGAACATTGTGATAGCCTTGATGATAAAGGGCATTGGCTACGAGGGTGTAGTGGGAAGCTCTAAAAATAAAGTTTTGGTGTTGGGTTGAGGTGAGATTAAGGGATATGATACCATTTTCTAGATAAACCTAGATATTGTGGTACCATGGGGACTGGGGACCAACCAAGACACATATGTGATTTGATTCATTATTGTCATAAGTAGGAGCATGAAGTTTCTCAACTAAGAATTCGTATTGCATGGAGTCGTGAGGAATCTCTAAGAGGGAGCAAATTATGGCCATTGCGTCAGAAACCTTTTTCTACAAGTGTGGTACTTGTGTTATCTGTAAGCAGAGGAAATGCTCTTTCATCTTGTCAACCATCTCCTTATATGGCATTAGTTTCTCATATTTTGTTTGATACTCATCCACGACTTGTTTGATGATGAGTTGGGAATCACCAAAGACATGTATATCTATGATGTTCCACTCTATAGACATGCAAAGTCCTATGAGTAGTGCCTCATATTTTGCAATGTTGTTTGTGCAAGGAAATCTCAATTTGAATGACGTAGGTATATAGTCACCTTGCGATGTGATGAAAAGTATTCCTCCCTCTGCACCATGGGCTGTGTAGGATCTATCAAAGTAGAGTTGCCAAGTGGTTTGTTCTTCTATCATGTAAAAATGCTCATCATATAATTCTTTGATCAAAGGATATGTGTCCACCAATGGTGCTTCTTTTAGCTGATCTATGATGACCTACCCTTTAATGATTTTTTTGTCTATATATTGAATATAAAACTTGCTTAACAACATAACCCATTTTTCCATTCAACCTATAAGATTAGTCTTGAAGAGTAGGTACTTGAGAGGGTCCACTTTTGAAATGAGCTTGGTTGTATGACTAAGCATATAGTGGTGAAGGTTTTGAGTGGGAAAAACCACTGCCATGCATGCTTTTTCCATAGGAGAAAAATTGAGCTCATAACCTACCAAAGTTTGACTACTGTAATAAATAGCTCATTCTTTACCTTCATCATCCAACTAAGTAAGGAGTGCCCCTAGTGCTATTGTTGTAGAAGAAATATATAGGATGAGTGGTCGGTCAGGTACATGTGGTACCAAGATGGGTGGACAAGCACAATATTCTTTGATCTTTTCAAAACTCTTCTTACACCGAGGATACCATTTGAAAGTATTATCTTTTTGTAGGAGATGAGTAAATGCTTGGCACTTGTCTTCTAACTGAGAGATAAAATGGCACACAGATTGTAACTTTCCTTGTAGGCTGCGTAGTTGTCGAAGTGTTTTTTGTGGAGGAATTTCTATGATAGCTTGTACCTTTTTTGGATCTATTTCAATACCTCTTCTGGATATGATGAATCCAGGGAGATTTCCTGACATGAGCTCAAAGACACACTTCTTAGGATTGAACATTAGGTAGTAGTTTCCAATCCTATCAAAGATGCATTCCAAAATATCTAGGTGATCTTCCCTTTTAACTAATTTTTCCAAGATATCATCTACATAGTCTTCAAGGATCTTGTGAATCATGTCATGGAAACTAACTATCATTGACCTCTGATAGGTTTCCCCAGCATTCTTCAATCCAAATAGCATCATATTATAGCAGAAGGTTCCCTAGGGGTTTTGAATGTTTTCTTGTGCTGATCTTCTTCTGCAATATGAATTTGATTATATCTGGAAAAGCCGTCCATAAGTGACAACATCTCATGTCCCACTATGAGATCTACTATCATGTCTATGTTTTGGAAATCATCCTTGGGAGATGCCTTGTTGAGATCTTGGAAGTCTGTACATATTTTGATGGATTTATCTAGTTTGGAGATGAGAACCATGTTGGATATCCAATCGAAATAGTCAATTATGAGTATGATTTTATCTTGAAGTAACTTTTCCAGCTCTGCTTTGACTAATAAGGCAACCTTGGGGTGCAGCTTTCAAAGTTTCTATTTGAATAGCTTGACATTTGGATCTACTACTAAGCTAGGGTCCAATCGTTGCATGTGGGAATAAGACCATGAAAATTTGTCCACAAATTCTTGTAAGAGAGAAAAGAGAGTTGTTTCTTCTACTTCTATTAAAGAGGTTGCAATATAAGTGATGTACAGATAGTCCTCAATACCCAGATTGATGATTTTTGTTTCTTCGATGAGGATTGATGAATGTTCATGCTTGTAATCATGGATTAGAGGAAGAGGAGAATCTTTATCCTCTGGTGCCTCAGGGAGGTTTTTTCCAATGGATACGCCCTTTGTTTTTACTTTTTTGCAATTAGATAGTGCCCAAGAGGGGTTTTCACTAGGAGATTGATTTTATTCTTTTTTATTTTTGTTTTTTATTTCATTTTTTCAGCTAAAGTTCTCCCCTTCCCTAAAATAGGCCTTCAGAAATAGCTTGTAGACATGTGTTGACTCATGCTCCCAGTCCTTGTTCTGTTCGACTACTCCTATGAACATTAGGATCACATCCTTTCTTTGGAACTCGTCAATGTGTACAACACTTGGTTGGTCCCAGTCTATGAGTTCGGGATGGCAGAGGAGAAGGTCAATGAAGAGAATGAAAATTTGGTGAAGGACATAATTTCCCAGGAAGGTTTCATCATCAAAGACATCATCATAGGCTCTCACAACTTTCTCTTTAGGGACATCTTCAATGTCAGCGACTTCACCCAGGGGGAGGATAAGAGGCATAGATGTTCTTGTTGGTGCCCCCATTCATGTCAAAATCCATGCCAAGGCCTAGGTGCCTCTTTCGCTGGGTAGGTACAATAGGATCCTTCATTCCTTTCTCTTCATAACCGAGGCCACCTCCCTGGTAGTTCCATTTTTCTATCACTTGTTTGTGATTTAAAGGGTACTTATCATTGCAGTAATTTAGGTAACTTGTGTCTTTGGGTGGTGGATCCTTATAGAGACATTGGTTGATGTCAGGGGCCATTGCTTGACCAGTCATAATGCCCTCAATGATGAAAGTGGTAGGGCCCAATTGTAGCTTCTTACCTGGTTCTATTGTTTCCTTTTTTGGCCTTCCTTGGATATGTGGGTTGGATGGAAAATCTCCCACTGTGAAGGTGTCAGATAGGCTATACTCTCCACAACCATTGTTGTCAATCTTGACTGTGGAAAGAGTGGCTGAAAGGATTATTTCTGGGTCTGAATAGGTGCGAGAAGAGCTGGAAATGGAAGTGCCAATATCTATCACATGGAAATGAGTGGAGTGTAGGAAGGAGGCTTCCAACTCATGATAGTATGTAAAGGGCTCGGGATGTGTGCAGATGGTGACCTCAGTGCTGTTATGTAGAAATTTGATGCACTGATGGTAAGTCAATGGGACAATGTGCATAGAATGGATCCATGGGTGGCCAAGGAGGATGTTGTAGGGAAGGTCAAGATCAACAACATAACATATTGTATCCTAGATTGCCAGGCCTAGCTTGATGGCTAATGAAATTGTTCCTTCCAAAGTGCATTCCAGATTGTCATAGGCTTTGATGGTGATGAAATCATTTGTTATATCTTCCTTAGTACACCCCATTTGTTTGATAAATTTCAATGTGCATAAGTTGAGGTCCAAACCATTATCTATCATGACTCACTTAATGGAAAAATCCTTGACCATGACAGCGATACGGAGTGGAAGGTTGTCACCAGGTTCTTTGGAAGGTGCATCTGTGGGTTTAAAGGAGATTGCACAAGAGGCAAATAGATGGCCCAGAAGATTTTGGAAATGTGTGGGATTGATGTCACTGGAGACACGAGATTCTTGTAGGGATATATTGAGTATCTCTTGATGGACACAAGAGGTACGGAGGAGATCCAGGATGGATATTTGGACAGGGGTATTCCCTAGGTGTTCCAACAGGTTGTATTGGGTATTGGTGGATGGAGCGGCACTAGCACCTGTAATGGTTATTCTGCCTTGACTAGTGGTAACTACACATTGACTATATACACCCTTAACATGAATGACATTAACAGAGGGCATGACTTGGGATGTACAGTCGATAAGGTTATCATAGTTGATGTATGCGTTGGTATAACCATTTTTGTTAGCATTGTCTCCTTGCTTTCCCTCTCCTTGATTGGAGGATTAGGCAGGATTGGATGGTCATTTACCTGAGGTGTGATTGGGAAATGCATTTTGATAGATTTTGAGGGCCACATTTGATGATGGTTGGGTCAAAGAGTCTACCTCAATCTCTTTGCGATCGATGAGATCTTGGATGTAGTGTTTCAACTTCATGAATTTGAGGGTAGTGTGTCCTTTAACATGATGATAATCACAATATTCATTGTCATTGTACCATGCAAGCTTAGGTGTGGAGTCATCAAACAGTTGCATTTATGGATACACGATTAGGTTAGCTTTGACCATTCTACAGAAAATGACATCTATGGGTTCACCCAAGGGGTGAACATGCATTTGGGTGCATTCTTAGCCTGAGGCCTAGGCTGTCCATGTGGGACTAATATGGCATTCATTTGATTCACAAGAGCTTGGTAGTTAGGTAAATATGATTTCCCAAGTGGGGGGTAGGTAGTTGTTGCTTGAGGGCATATGTTTTGCTGGTACATAGGTTGATGATATGCAAGAGTAGGTTGTTGATACATGGGGGGAGCTTGTGAATATGCTGGTGGTGTCTGTTGATAGTTTTGAGGAGGTGCATTGGGTCCGGCCACCACAACTTGAACATGTTTGGTGTTGGTGGCTCCGTCAGTTACTGTGTTCTTGTTTTTGTTCTAGTACTGTAATCAATCATTATTATGTTTGTCAGGTTGGGCTTCTTTGAGGTGCTTGATGGCCCCGTCTTCTATGAGACCTCACCCAAGATACATGCTTTTGATTCTAATTTCTTGATAAGTTTATATAGAATTCATGTGCATGTGATAGGAAAGCTTAGGATGGAGACTGTTGATAAATATCTTTATGAGGTGTTGCTCGAGGGGTTGATAGGATAACCTGGTAGTAAGCCCTTGCCAGCGCTGAAGGTAATTGGCTAGGCTCTCTCCTCCCTTTTGTTTTGAATTACATAAATCAAGGAGGGAGAGTTCATTCTCTACGTTGTGCACGTATTAGGCCACAAGATTCTCAGATAGTTCAGCAGAAGTAGAGACTATTCTATAGGGAATTTTGTAGAACCACTCAAGAGTGGTCACTCCTAATCTTTTGGGAAATAGTCTCATGAGGAAATTATAGCTATAGACCACTTCTTGGCATGCCATGTACAATTCTTTCAGATGGCTCACATGATCTCCCTTCCTTCGATATTTATCAAACTTGGGTGTTTCAAAGTGCTTGGGGAAGGTTATTGTAGTGATAGATTGATCAAATAGGTAAGGACATACCTCTTCAAATTTCAATGTCTTAGCTTCGGTCTCTACTTTTAGCTCTTTGATAGCATTCTTCATTTCCTCCCATTCTTGATTGAGTTGTAGGGGAGGGTTGTGGATTTCATTTTCTTTAGCTCCCTGAATCTGATATGGATCAAATGGTGAACATGGGGCATTCTATGGGGGATACTATGGTTTTTGATATGATAGTTGTTGGTCAATGTAGATGGGCTATTGTGGTGGAAGCTCCAGCCGAGGGGAATATTGTGGTGGAGGAGATAGAAACATCTGATAGGGTTGTTGTAATTGTTGGAAGTGCATTTGTATTTGTTGAGGCATTGGATATGTGGGTTGAGCCTATTGTGCACCTATATAGGGTAGAGGATAGGTTTTCTATGATGGAATGCCCCCAGTATGTGTAGCGAGGTAATTGATATTGGTAGGAATGATTGATTGTTACAGAGGTGGCACAACTTGGGATGCAATAGAGAATGATGTGGCAAGGGAAGTGATGGAGTTATTTTGCGGTTGCTGAGGGGTTTGATTAGCTACACACATGCTAGCAAGGGCATTAACAAACTGCTATAGTGATTATGCGATGAAGGGATTTTCCCCCTGCATTTGTGGTTTTGGCTGCTAGGTTGGTTGGGTGATTGGTTGAGCAGCTGTAAAGGGGTTGGGTTGTTGTTGTTGTGCTTGGGGTGTGAATGGGTTGGTATTTTATTGTTGTGGTTGTGGCTGTTGGTAAGATTGGGTGACATTTTTCATAGCAGCTAAGGGGTTGGCGGATGTCTGTGGTCCTTGAGAGGTGGAAGGAGTTACGTTCTGTGTCTACATTGGGATGCCTAAGGCTTGCATGGTAGCTTGCAAGTAATTCCAGATGGTTAGTGGAGTATTCTACACCAATTTATTGATGTGGGAAGCTTGTAGTAGAGGGTTTAGATTGGATTGTGTTTGCAGTAGGAGTGCTGGAAGGTACTGTGATTGTGGTGCTGAGTGAGTGTAGAAGGTGGGCCCTTCTGCAAATAGGGGTTGGTTATAAGTACATGTGAGTGGCATGCCCGTAGTGAATTGGGGTTGCTATTGATGTATTGTGGGGATGAAAGATGGAGTGGAGGTAGGCATCATGGTGCTAATGGTTTACGTTCTTTGCGGTTGCAAGCTGGTTGATGCAATTTGAATGGGTTGCATAGTGACTAGAGGGATATTGGTTTGCTGGATGTTAGCGGGTGGTGGCGGGAACTATGCAACAAAGTTTGGAGTTGTTTGTGGTGTTTGAGTAGCTGTGGGTTGGGTAGGTGGTGCTTAGGGAGCAATGGGGGTTACTAATTGTGTTGTTGGTGGTGGATTAGGAGGTGGGGCTCCCATTGTGGAAAATAGAGTGGACTACGGTGTGGTGTGCACTATAGATGGGGGGATTGAGGGCTACATCATCTGTGTTATGAGGGTTCCCACTTGTATTATCCATTGCGTAGGATAGAAAAATTGATTTCTGACTAGGTTGGGAATCTCTCCTGGAAGTATCATGGGTCTCGTAACCATTGTTGATATGATTCTAGGTGGTAATAGGATTCCTTTATGTTGGATGTCTACAATAATGTCATGACTGCTGCACCCTATGACACCACTAATCATGGTAGCATGTCCTACATGGGTCATGAATGTTTCCATGGTTCACATCATGGGAGCTTTGTTTGTATCCACCCAGATATGTTTGATTTATGTTTTTTCTGAGGATTAAAAGAGACCATGGTGCTGGTGTGATCAATGGTTGGATTGGATGAACTAGGTGCATGATTTCGATCCATGTCCTTCCTCTTCTTAGTGGATCATTTTTTAGGTGGCATGAAATGGTTACCCTAAGGGGGAATGAGATGCAAGACATAATGTTAGGATGTTCCTAGGAAGCTAAGAAAGATGGTGTTGTGATTAGAATTTGGGATGATGCATCTAAGACTATGATTATGCTCCTAAGGGCTAGGGATGACTTGATGTTCCTATAAATTATGCTTCTAATGGATAGGGATGACTTGATGTTCCTATGGATTAAGGGTTTCTTTACTTAGTGTAAGATTAAGTGGATGTGATTGTCTACCTAGGAAAGACTTGTGGTCTTCGGTGGACGGATTCCTCTGTCAATGAGAACCAACCTTTTGATCAAGGTGATGAGGTTGCAAGGGAAAAGGGGATTATCCTAAAACAATGCTTAGTTTAAGGACATCTAAAGATGGGGTTTGATTAAGATGTAGGGTTTAAGAAACTCAAAATGGGGATGCAACACCAAGTGAAGGGTGTGACTCTAGGATGATAAGGATGATGATTTGGGTAAGGCTAGGTTGACTAGGATTGGATTGGATAATGCATAGAATGATGCTATGATGAGTGTGTGATGTGTTTCAAAAGATGGTATCTAAGGGAATTTCTATAATGCACGCTAAGTGATCCTAAGAAGAGGAGGAATGATTGTTTGTTTTGATAGGATAGCTAGTCATACTTCTCAAGTCTAATAAAGGCAGCATCCAAACAATATTTGCCCATGAAACAAGCAACCTTTTTGTTGTATATCACTTTATCAAAGTTCTCTCATTGGTGATTTTATTTCTTGATAGAGTCAATGAAATATTGATATTTGTTGGCCTCTTTGGTTGTGTTCTTTTTTTCTTTGTAAATAGTAGGCAATGGAGTTTTCACTTTCTTGTATTTCCCTAGATTGTACATGAGAAAAAGCTTGTGATAATATCTATCAAAAAGGGATATCTTCTCAGGCAGTGACTACGGTAAGTGTACCTTGCATATCTTTGGAGCAAGTGATTTATTTGATTGGGTCAATTTTGGAGAAAAGAAACCTTGAAAGGGACAAAGAAACCTTGCAAGATGCACACAATGTTGATCTGTTAGGAAAAAGACTTTGGACCTTCAATTTTTTGTATGCTCAATAATAGTTTTCATGGGTTTTGTAACATCAAATACACACAAAAGAAATTTCTACCTAAGGATTTAGATTTGCATGAAGTATTAGAGGCCCATTTCTTGGTAGTCCTTTGGCTTAGACAACAATATCACCCCTATTAGGGCGCTCATGTTTTTTTCCTTTTTCTAGGTATTGTTGTTGTGCTACGAAGATCTCTTTCACAACATAATACCCTGGCACACGCATGATGGGAATCTTGGGGGATATTCTTCCCTCCCCTTGCACTATAATAAGTCACCATTTGGAGGTGACGTAGGTAGGTTTCTAGTTTACCAGTTGCTAGTGAGATTGGTGGCATCCCCGTAATGAGTTTGTACAACGTGACTCACTTAAGATCCTAGTTCAACCATGCCAGTATGATGAGGATATTCACTTAGTATGGAATACCATTGAACATGACCCACCTGAGCTTGAAGGGATGCAAAGAGGACCTTTGGGTCACACCTTATTTCTATACCGACCAAAGGGATTTACTGGTTTGAGGTTGTTATCCAGAAGGACTCGTGCTTCTTTTGGACAGGCCTCGGTAGAAGAAAAACAAAAAACTTAATCTTTTCCATCAACCAAGATCTGTGAAGGCAAGGGGAGAGGATATAGATATAATTCATTTATAGTGTGTCACTTAAATTAACAAGGTTTTGCAAAAAATGAAAATAAATCTTAAGGAAGTGTTGAAAAACACTCCTTCAAACATGCAAGACACCCATTCTTTCCAAGTTGAACCTATTTTAAGAAAAAGTGCTTGTCTATCCTAAGACATCAAACACATGTGATTATCATGCAAGGTTGATCGATTTGAAAAGAAATTGATTTTGAATATGAAAGTAAATGGTTATTTTCTTTTAGGGCATTCAATATTTGATGAGAATGTTTATTTTAAGCCCAAATTGAAGTGTTTTTTTTCCCTTTTAAGCATTCAAGAATTTTGTGATTGATTTTAAACCTAAATTGAAAGATCTTGATTTTGAGGGTTCTTTTTAGCCTTTGATTTATTTTAGAGCACAAAAACCAAGTGTGTGTTCATTTAATTAGATCAAAAACTAGTGTGTGAGTTTGTTTTTGACTTAAATGTGTAAATGACGTCCCTAGGTGCGTTCTCACGACCTGTACAAAAAACAAAATGTAAAGTCAGTGAAATGGCGATCCCACGAGTCTAGCCAACAATCACGCAGAAGTCAACATGCATTCCCGCGAGTCAAAATGCAATCCCACGGGATTTTTACTAGGATTTTACAGAATAAATAGTAAAATAACATTTGCTAAAATTCCTTTTAAGGCTTTACAAAATTATAGAGTGTTCCTATGATCCCAGGAATGCCTTCCCATAGGTCTGATGGAATATAAGAAAAAGACAGAGAAAATATTGAAAGAAGGTCTCGGGTCCTCTCTATCTGCAGGGTTGCGGGATACCGTTCCTGTGATTAGTGGAAGTTTTCCCACGATGAGAGCCTTCAATCCCATGGGTGGACTAAAAATCTATTGTGTTTATTTGGATGATGAGATTGATGATGCAAATGGTTTCTTAAATTCCTCCTCCCAACCTATAAAAAATCAAAAACCTAGCACAAAAGGCTCAAACAACAACAAACATTAGAATTTTGGTTAGTTTCCAAGAAAAAAAGAGAGGATGATAAAAGGAAATGACCCATGAAGTGGGTCCCACTGGACATACCAAAACGTGTATGAGGAAATCTTCAATCTCTTGGGAGAAAGCTCAAACATGTGAAGTTAGCGGGTTTGCACATATAATTCATGGAATAAGCAAGAAACCAACAAGACATCATCATAACATCAGATTCAGCTAAAACAAGCTATTGCACCCTATACTAGTTGTTTGATTTTCTCTTTTAAATTGATTGTGAATTTTCTCTCTCAAACACAAATGAAATGGATCCCCAATGCAATGCAACTCATGAATCCAATATTAGAAACAAAGAAAAGATTCAAGAGCTAGTATGAAGAAATAGTCTCAAATCCTTCTCAAAGATGATTTTCTAAAACTATGATTCATTATCCATTATCCTAGCATGTAATATCTAAATGGTTTAAACATAAAATCATGAAACTAGCAATAAAATCCTAGAACTAAAATAGCATAATAACAATGCAAGAATGAGAGACGAAAATACAAGAGGAGAAGTCCTCTATTTATAGTTTTTTGGGAGAGAAGAGGAGGGCTTGAATGAGGTGGCACCTATGTGGCATCCACATAAGAGCCACATAAGGGACACATAGGTTTGGAAGGTATGACTACTTTGGAGTCAAACATAGCATTGAATGTTTGAGTGGCTCAAGATATTCAAGTGGGGGACAATTTTGTAAGAGTATTTAAGAGGAATGGGTGGCCATTTTGGAGAGAATTTTCACACATGTGTGAGCATTCCATTAGCATTAAAAGAGTTAGGAATCACCCTTTTAAGTAGGATCAGAGGATAAATAGGTGGGGAAGTATGCTTAAGAAGTGAGGTGATGAGTGTAGAGTAGGAATAGGGTAGGCTTAGGGTAGGCTTAAGGTAGGTTTCTAGCTATGGTTTAGATTATAATCCAAATTAAACTTGAATAAATCATAGCTTAGAAGAATTAGGGATATGGAGGATTTTTAATAAATATAAATTTATTAAAAAAGGATTTTATGAGACAAATGTATTTAAATAAAATACATTAGGATAGTATTTAGATTATTGATAAATACTAGCAATGAAACTATTTGATTGATTAAATCAAATAGTTAGATGAACAAAAGGGAAATTAATATTAATATTATTGGACGTCTACAATGTTCCATATCATCAAAGAAGAAAACAATATTAGATGCAATAATTCATGATGGATCATAGAGTTTGATAAAAAAAGGTAAGGGTAAAAATTCATAGAATAAAGTCAAAAAACAATACTTACTGACATCGTAAAATGAAAAAATTATAACTCGTTGATCCAAAACATGAGTTTTTTTACAGCCAAACCTATAAAAGATAGAAACAAAAAATATGAACTATTGCAATTGTAACTCTTTACTATTTATTTATTTTCATATCTACCCCTAGTTCAGAAATATTAGTTAAAATGTTTTCATACCTACTCTTGTTTCAATAAAAAAATTAGTTAAATCTAAAGAATAATAGAATCTCTCTAGCTAAATGTGATTCATTATGAGTAGCATTAGGATGGATGACCTACGGGGAGGATCTAATGCAACACCTCTGTGCACATCACCCAGATGCAATAAGTGTTCAATTTAGAACAATCATTCTCATAAGAGATAAGTTGTTGTGAACCACTACATTGAATTATGGATAATTGAATTCAACTCAAAAACTATGTAGTTGAATCTCAACAACAATATCATAATTTAACGTGCTATAGAAAATATCTCCTACTTAAAAATACATACAAAAATTTCTTAATTTAATATATACTAGGATTATAATATGTGGAAATTATCTCTTCTACTAATGTCTTTTCATAACTACCTACCCCTTGGTTTAGGAATATATAGTCACTAAGTAAAATTAGTATATTTACCTCTGATCCACGCTCCAGTAATAATAGTTCAAGCAAATGAAATTTTTATATTTTCATGTACCTAATTGAAATTAGTATATTTTCATACCTGCCCATGTTCTAGACTAACATTAGTTCAAGAAATTGAAAGTACTATAATTTCTACCTAACTTTTTTAATGTTTCTTATTGTCTTGGGATTGCCCTTTCTTGACATGGATTAGGTCACTATCCTACTTTACTTTCTAATATTTAGGTTGATAACCTCAGAATACCATTAGAAAGTTCCTTAAAAAACTCCTTTTAATACTCCTTTCATGGAGACTATGATCTGTAACTACCTTTATTAGATTGACATCCTTCATCCTTATGATTGTCCTTGAACATTTACACGTACCTTATAATTACAATACTACTCTTGCATTTGTAAGTCTTTTCTCCATCTGATCTCCATGTTTTTATGATAGTGATCAATGGCTTCCATCTATATTTCTTCATACTCTCTTTATATATTTAATCTCATTATCATTACATTCTTTGATCATTCTTTTCATGTCCACTTAATTCCTGTCATAATTTTTGTATCTCTTTTGACTAGTTTCTAATAGTGGTACTTCAATTCTCCCAATAATATATATCACTATCTTCATCTCTACTGACTTGTTGATAGGTTGGTATCTTTTCATCTTCATGACACTTAGACTTTTTCATTGAGACAACATCATCCTTCATTCTTTGGAAAAAAAAAAAATTATTCATTTCCTTGCCAGTATTGTTAGTGCCCTTCTCTTGTAGTAGATGAAAGTTATTTCTATTATAAAAAAAATACTAATTATGTATGGATAAACCACCCTTTCATTAATTCTACACATTACCTATTGGAAAGTGACAATGCAAGCAATTCTTATTTTGTCATTGATGTCAAACCTTAACTGGTGAGACTATTATTATCTGTTTGAGTACCATATCTATTGATTGATGAAGAAGATTTAAAAAGAAGACCAAGTGAATGGTTGAGTTAAGGAAAATAAAAGGGTACTTGATCAGTTGGCACTTTGGCAAAGTAATTAGTTGTTTATCTTTCAAAGATAGTTTTTCTGGCTATTTTGTGCCGAGCAAGTTTGGCTTGTGTTGAGCGAAGTTGCTTGTGCCGAGAAAAGTTGTTTGTGCTGAGAGAAGTTGTTTGTGATGAGTAAGTTTGTTCAGTGCCAAGCACCAGTGAAATTGTTGAGTGAAAATAGTGATGTTGGCTGACTTACAGTATTTGGATTAATGATGAGATTTGAGATCTCTGGCCAACTTAGTTAATTTTATTGGGATATGTAAAGATTGATCCACATCATTTAATATATGGGTAACCATAATTAATGCATGGTTTCAAGATTTAATTAGAGACTAATTTGGATAAGTAAATGTAATGTAATGATGGAATGATCCATTGGATCTGAGCTAACCTAAGATCTACGATCTTGATTTTGCAGCAAAGATTTATCTGACCTAGACAAAGAGGTATATGATAACCTTAAGGGGTTATTCATTTGGTATGCAAGTGGATGTGTGTATGCAAGAGGATTTCATAGTTGATTTACTAATTAGCATGACCTAGCAGAGAAGGTTGAATATAGAAGCAGAAAGTTGCATGTGTGATTGCTTGACGGATTTCCAAGCAGATCAGAAGATTGAAATGACAATGCAGGCCATCTAGTAAGTTAGCATCAGAACTGTAATTGGATCTGAATTTGCAAAGTAAGTTGTATGTATTAGATCACAACTGTTGATTACTTTCTAATTATTGTATCAGTTAAAATCCTTTAACAAGGTTGACCTAACAGTCATTTGTATAAATCCTCTAACAAGGTGACATTCAGGTGGAATGTTCTAAGTCCTCTAACAAGGACACTCCTGACAGGGTGATTAAATCCTTTAACCAGGTCACACCTAACATTGTGTTATTGTAACCTTTAATAGGGTTGGGTCCTCATAGATCTCACTTCAGAAGAGTGAAACTTGGTAGCATGTTACTGGTGGTTTTTCCCATATCAGGTTTCCATGTTAAATACTGTTAGAATACTTCAACGATAACTGAGAGGGGGCGTGAATCAGTTATCAACAAATTTAAATCTTTTGTACTTATTAATCCAGATTGATGTAAATTAAATGCACATTCAGATAACACATTACACAACACATCAATTTGGTTATGGGGAAACCAAATGGTAAAAACCCCAGTGGGAATTAGTACCCACAAACAACTATACTATTTATAGTAATCCCTGTTAAAAGATATTTCAACCCTGTTAGGAGTTGTTCATTACAATGCAGTAGTATAGTGACCTAGTTAAGGGTTTGACCCTGCTAGGAGTCTTTTAAAATAACCCTATTAGGGGTGGTGGACTCACTGTCCAAGGACTCAATGTCCAAGTGGTGAAGGCTACAACCTTCTGGATATTTGATACACACTGTATCAACAAGATGAACTACTGCTTGTGACACTGCTTGTTTCATCAGTTCCTTTTGTGCACTGATGCTTTAACCTCTTCTAAAGCACTATAAAAATCTTATCTGTATCCTAAAATATTCAAATTCAATATCTATATTATCAACATATGATAAATATAGCTCTGTTGCTTCAACACTCTGCTATGCTTTTCTTATCTCTGGCTTTCACAACTCGTCTCTTCTCAAATGACCTTCTATAAGTACATTCTCAAAGTATGATATCATGGGACCTATAAGACAGCTCTTTATAACATCCTTGTCAGCTCTACTAAGTGTGAAAGCATAATTAAAACCACGCAAGTACAAACTGAATAGACGTGTCGCTTCACTAAGTCAGCTTCACCAATTTAACCATAACTTTGCAATCTTCTTGAAACACATTTGGCGCCTTTGGATTAATATCACCAACTCATAACTAATCATGAATATACACATGCATATCTTGAAGATAGGCACCACTCAAGAATATGTCACATATGTCGGCCTTAAACCGTTATACTCCCAGAACTGTAACCGCCAATAACAGAATTACATATCTTTACTAAAACTTCATATCTGGGTTTGCGTGTATGAACATAGCATAATAAATTTTTTAGCAACATATATCTATCCACACGAGTCTTCATGTCATCATATGGATAAGTACATACAAAAGTACTACTGTGTGTTATATGTTGTCATCAATGACAAACATACAATCAATCAACTGTTCAGAATCAAATCTCCAACAATCTCCCCCTTTGGCATTGATGGCAACATATGATAAAAACAACTTATATTCATGGTGTCTTCTTTCTTTTACAATCTTCTCAATATCCTCATCAAAGATTCATCAAGACTGTTGCAGTTACATGGATTGAGTTTTATATGTATACTCCCCCAGAGTATAAGCTCCTTGTATGTGTTCCTTTTTTTCCCTGTTTTTAGTACATACTCCCCCATTGACATCAATGGAAAAGGGTGCCATAAACCATTATGCATAGGTACTACTCCAGAAGTAGAGTATTCAACCATTCATCAGTCACACATGACTAATGTACTTTCTGCTTTCTCTAATCAGACTTAGGAGAGGGAATTACTCCCAACTTCTCCCTTAGATACTCAAAAGTATCCTTTTCTAAAGGCTTCATAAAAATGTCTACTAACTGATCTTTTGTGCTTACATAGTTCAATTTCACTTCCTTGTCTACAACTTTTTCTCTCAGAAAATGGTACTTGATCTCTATGTGCTTTGTCTTTGCGTGCATCATAGGGTTCTTAGACATGGTAATAGTACTGGTGTTATCACAATAAATAACAATAGGATAGTCAACCTGAATACCAAAGTCTTTAACCATCTGCTTGATCCAAACAATGGTTGTACAATTCAGTGCTGCTGCAACATATTCTGCCTCTGCCATTGACTGAGAAATATAGTTTTGCTTCTTTCTTGTCCAAGATACCAACCTTTCTCCAAGAAATAATACTCCTCCTAAAGTGCTCTTTCTATCATCAATACAACCTGCCCAATCTGCATCAATATACACATGAAGTTGTGTATTCTCTGATTTAGGATACCATAAACCATAGTCTATAGTTCCCTTAAGATATCTAAATATCCTCTTGATTGCCATTAGGTTATTGTGCTTGGGTTCAGCTACAAATCTTCCAACAATGCCAACTACATTAGATATGTCAGGTCTTGATTGAGTTAGATAAATAAGCTTTCCAATCATAGATTTGTACAATGATTTATCAACTGTTGTGGAGTCATCATCTTTTGAAATTTTACTTCCAGTGATCATAGGAGTACATATTGGCTTGCAATCCTCCATCTTGAAGGTTTTTAATATTTCCTTCACATATTTTGACTGATTAATGAATATTCCTTTATATGTCTATTTTACATTCAGTCCCAAAAAGTATTTTATAGGACCAATCATGCTCATTTCAAATTCATTCTGCATTTCTTTTG